>PQXJ01000024.1:0-147378 GCA_004786225.1 Botryotinia narcissicola
GATGCATAAGGGTAGGTTGAGTTGGCTCGATTGGATGGATGGATGAGGAGATGGCACGTGCTAGATTCTTAGTTAGTTATCTAGCTCGATACTAGGTAGGATTTGTGAAGTTGGGATGAGAGAGGACAAGGGAAGAGAAGTAGGTGCGAGATGGACGGATGAAAATCTGGTTGAGGTGAGCAGAAGGGAGGATTGTTGAGAGTTGAAAGAGACGGATGAGGATGAGGAGATATGAGGGAAATTGATGGGTAGATGATATAAAAAAGAGCGAGCATGAAGATTCAAGAGAAGATAATCAACTCCGATATCGAAGATATTATCCCTAAAGTAATAAAAACGATTATAGTAATTATCCAGAAAATATCTTGTAGTAAAGCAACCCAGAAAAAGTAACGGGGAGAAAAGTTGAGATGTTTCCATTTATTCTTAGACACCTACCTGTATTATGTATATTGTATATTTTAATCTTATATAAATTATGTATCCAAGTTTAAAGAAATCCCAAGACTTGATTGTCTTGGATTGAAAGTTCGTAAGCTGGAAATTTGTTCTTGAGTTTTGGGGTGTCTGGGGATTTCCTTTTCTCAGAAGGTTATGAGAGGATGAAAGGGAATTGGAAAGGAGTAATAGGGAGCTTTGGGTGCTGGGGAATGATGTGAAATAATTATAGTGAAGGGTAATTGTCAAATGTTATGTTTTATATATGGAGTGTGCAGTGGGAATTTGAGAGTGATGAACTCGATAGTTGATGATGGGTTAGAGAGGAAAGAGAGCAACGAGTACAATGGTGTTACACAAGTGAAATTATTGATTTGAGTCCATATAGATGTCATTGAAGAATTGATCAAGTAAGATATACTCCCAAAGATTGAATGCGATCACATTAGAAACAGAGAAATCACAAACATCAAATTCACCAATTGCAAGAGGGAGGATATTCATTTGAAAATCATAAAACATATTATTTGTATCATGCATGCGTATATACAATGCCATAAACTCGTAAAAGACCACTCGTAAGGATATCCTAAAAACCCTTTCGGGACCGATTGACCCGACCAATCCAGGTCCCCCAAACACCGTGAAATTACCATGGTAGTATCACCCTTGAAATAAAACCGCCACTTTATTGCCACTCGACTCTGTCGAAGTGTTTATTACATATTTTTCTGCTACTCATGAGTTCATAAACTCGTCTAAACCTCGAGCTTTTGAGCTCCGTGTTCAGCGTGTTGAACATGCTCAACACCAGTCTTGTCAGTCATGCCCATATCAGCGGCATAGGTAGAGTGAGGAACCCATTTGGCGGAGTTACGTGGGGTAGTCTCTTCCAACATGCGGTCGACTTGTTCAAGGGAAAGACCCTTGGTCTCGGGAACAAGGAAATAAGCATAGACCAAACAACATGTGCAGAGGGAACCCCAGAGGAAGAAGACCTTAGCACCCAAGTTGGCTTGGCCCTTTTCGGTACCGACGAGGTAAGGAGTGATGACGGCAATGATACAGTTCCAGAGCCAGTTGGAGGCGGTGGAGAGTCCAACACCACGGGATCTGATTGGGAGAGGGAAAACTTCACCAATAACAACCCAAGCTCCAGGTCCCCAAGTGGAGGCGAAGAAAGAGATGTAGATGCAGATGAATGCGATCATGGCGGAAACAGCAGAGGTGTTGTGTTCGGATAAACGACCAGCGGTGACACCGATGATAGCAACGATGAACTCGCAGATTAACATACCGAGGGCACCCCAGATGAGAATTGTACGACGACCGAAACGTTCAACGGTGTAGAAAGAGATTGGAGTGGAGCAGACGTTGACGAGGGTAGTGATCAAACCAATAAGGAAAGGGTTCTTGATCGAGCCGAGAGCTTGGAAGAAGGTAGTACCGAAGTAGAAGATGAAGTTGACACCGGTCCACTGTTGCATCATCTGAAGGGAAGTACCGAGAATGGTTCTGCGGAGGTTGGAGCCTGGGTTGCTGAGTCCTCCCTTGAAGCAGTTCATCCATGAGCCAAAGTAACCGGTTTGAGGAATGACGGACATTTCGTATTCATGGTTGGCGATGATCTCAGTAAGTTCTTGTTGAATGTAATCGCTTCCTTCTGGTTCACCTCTGAGGCGAGCAAGGTTGGCAGCGGCCTGGTCGAGCTTGCCCTTCTTGACGTAATATCTTGGGGATTCAGGAAGGAAGAAGAGACCACCACCTAAGATAAGAGCCCATGCCATTTGAAGACCAATTGGAATTCTGTAGGAACCGGTATCGAGACGGTTTTGGGTACCATAATCGACACAAGATGCGAGGAGAAGACCGATGGTAACGCAGAACTGGTAACCAGAAACTAAAGCACCACGAACCTTCTTGGGGCAAATCTCGGACATGTAAAGAATGATGGTGGCGGAAACGAAACCAACACCGAAACCAGCGACCAAACGACCAGCGACGAGAAGACCAAGACCAGTAGAAGCAGTTTGCAAGATGACACCGATGATGAAGATGAGACATCCGAGGATGACGGTAGTTCGGCGACCAATCCAATCAGCCATATCACCGGCAAGGATAGCACCAAAGAAGGTACCGGCGGAGAGAATAGATGTGATCAAAGATTTATCCGAAGCAGGAAGAACGAAAGCAGCTTTCTCGGCAGCTGAAGCACCAGGACCGGGAATTGGTTTGCCAGTCTGAAGGGTAGTAGGTTAGCTAATGTTTTGGGATATGGAGTAATTGAAGTCGTGACGTACATATAAATTAATGAAATAATTCATTCCCATGACACCAGAGATATATCCAGAATCATAACCAAAGAGAATACCACCGAAAGAAGCAAAAGCACACATCATGTATGCCTTTACTGTTACGGGTGCCTCAATACGGGCGACATCCGTGGTTCCAGCCGATCCCGCTGTCATTGTTGCGGTCGACTTGAAATGTATGTGAGGGAAGAGAGAGGGGGAAAGGATAGAGTAGGTGTAGAGTGAAGCTGGCACTCGGGATCAATTACTGATCGAAGAAGTATTGAATAGACTTTGTTGATGAGACTGATGGAGAAAAAAAGATGTATTTGGGAGGGATTTCGAGTCCCTTTTGTATCTGTGTCCCATGGGAATTGGGGTACTGGGGTACGGAGTGAATTGGCATGGTTTACACGCTTGTATGGGGTGGTAGCGTTAGTACGGCCATGTCGCCAAAAAAGTCTTCCATATCGAATTGACTCCAGATGGAGACGCCGCACTCCACAGCAAATAGCGTTACCCCATGTCTTCGACGATCTCTCTCCAGACATCTAGACATGCATGCAGCTATGGCCCAGCCGAGGAGTTAGTCCGTGCGTGCAGTACCCCGAGTAATCGGTCCGTCTTTGTAAGGGATCAAGACTAACTATACTAGGGACGGAGAAGAGCGTGAAAGCAGATAGGGAGTGGACTAGGTAGCATCCTCGGTTTTTTGGAATAATGTTTGATGAGGTGCGAGTATCATTTGGCGGTAAGTATAAAAGATAAAAGTATAAATGTGCTAACAGTATCGAGTTAGACAAGTATGTGATCGATTGGTTGATCAAGGTATTGTGTAGTGCTAGATGCTTAAATCAGTCCTTGAGTGAAATCTAATGAAATCTAATGATTATTAATTTTCTTTTTTTGCTTTCTCGTCTCATTTGCTGAAATGAAGGATTTGAAATTTCTTCTTTCGGGATTGCCCCCCCGTTCATGGTGTGTGTTGGTGGGATTGATCCAATCCTGTGGTTCGTACCATTCAAACTAACACTCGTGGAAGGGGAGATCACCAGTCTAATTGGCTTTCCTGATAATTGATAAAATCGATTTTAACGATTTATGCAATTACAATAATCCTAACTACCAATTTCTCTCAACGGTATAGCCGAGAGATGCTTAATGAGGATCATTCTGGCCCCTCCACAAACTTTGGATCTGGAAAGTTTGATGCACTTGAGATCTCTCGAGCCTCTTTCGTGGCAACTTGGAGTCAGATGTTCCGTACACCAGCTTATGGATCTTCAATAGTAACGTTGTCGAAGAACATTACAATAACAATAAAGATATGCACGCTGGAGGCAAAGTACGTATATAATTGACCGAATTTCATAAATATATCAGGTATCCTAGCTGAGGATCATTTCATGCATCAACCCCCCATGTTCAAGACTTCAGAGGCAATGGAAGTCAAGCCATCGACGTGATCAATCATCATGTATGAAACTAATTCGGCTTAGTACAAGCAGTTGTTGTTCCTACAGACTTCAATCTAATTAATGACTTGGGGGAAAAGATACCTTGAATAGAGTTACCCATCTATCTACCTAGGGACTTCCTCGTAATTGATCGATACTGAAAACCACATTATTACCAATGTAGTCTGAACTCTGGGACAAGTCCATTACGAGCGCTTTCGAATCAAATGATCAATTCATTTTTAAATCCAAGCTTCTGGGGCGAGGTACCGGTAGGCCTTTGCGGCTTCATGGGATTTGATATTTTTCGATGGAGCATGGGAGGAGTGTGGGAGTGTGGGAGACTGAAAAGTGTCAAACATGTAGCGGCGTCGGCTATTAGTGTCATTTTGAGTGCATTAGTATTAACTTTGTAGGGAGTCAGGACTGAGCCACATTGCTCCAGCATTTATTTTAGTGTTAAAACTAGAAGAATAAACTTATTTGATGGAGAGCCAATTTTTTTTATGGGATTTGTAAAGCATTTTAGTGTCTGATGTATAGTTTACAGTCTGGATTTGACGGGCAAATCCGTTGACTTGTTCTGGAATCTTTCCACGTCCCTATACTCGAGTATTATTAGTAAATAGTCTAGAGGCTTCAAGTTTTAGATCGAGTGTCATGTGAAGGTAAAACAAGTCTAATATGTCTGGACTCGGCGGTGGACGGTAGATTCTGGGGATTGTAAGTACACACAGTACACACAGTACTCGAGTACATACTCTCGTGGTTTAATCATACCTACCTACTTCCAGCTACGTCTGCAAATTTTCTCAACATTTTACCCATAGATTAGATTAAGCTGTCAAGGAACCCCGAACATGAGCTGTCAACGAAGAAATGAAATAACCCGAAGAATATCCCAATTCCGGCACAAAATACCCGTGATTCTCCCAAATGCCCTGGTGACCAGTGACTGATCACTAGTGACCACGTCCACGTCCACGTCCACGTTCAACTTTGAATGGAGCCATTGATGATTGGGCCCCTTCACCCATTGTTTGCTTGCAGGCTCGGGTGTACCAGCTTAAAAAAAAAACGTGTTGTGATTCTTGGCACGTCGACCCCCGGCCTTGTAAACTGCTTGGCTGCAATGTTAAACGCCGAGTGAGGACGTGTTTTCCTGGTTATGGCGCTGGGATAGTGTCAGATATTGAGATTGCGATGAATTCCGTTTGTGATGGCGTCTATTGACTCTATTCACATATTTGAAGTCATATGATTTGAGATTAGAGATCTTGGTATTGTTGTCGTTGGAGTGTAGAGAAGTGGATGAACTTGAGAAGTAGATGAATTAGAGTTCTTGTAACGTTATTCATCCTTCCTTATATTATATTATATTAATCATCAATACCGGTCAACGGTACTTTGTCCCGTGGAGAGAGAATCATAATGTGAGATGTGAGTACGAGCTAGCTATAGGTATCTTCCTCTTTGTTTGTTTCCATCTTTTCCATCTTTTCCATTTTTCTTACCTGTTCAATCCAATTTTCCTACTCGCCTTTCCTTCCTTATTTTCTTTCGCTCTACTATCGGAAACCCACTCAGTCATCCCACTCATCTCCGATATAGGTAGTCGCTACTAGGTACATACTCTCTCCTGCTTTTCCCACATTTACTCCAGAGTTCACACGCTCCAGAGTCCAGAGAGAAGAAAGGAATAAGAACCCCCCAGGTTCCCCACTCCCCGCTTTCCTCACAAATACGACACAACCCAAACTTCGTAGACAACATTCCTACTTTAAAGCAAAGGAGATATCCGCATTTACGCATAAGCATATGGAGGTAATCGGCCCTTTATCATTCTTGCTTCAAACTTTCAATAACCCCAGGGCCCCGTTTGAATCTGTCGTATCCACTTCTACATCTCCAGACCGTATTATTAGTTTCTCCACTATTCATTCCCCTGTCCCCCAACTTTCTACTTTGCAACACCACACCACGAGTCCAGTACCTCAAAACATTCGTGTCTTTTTCATGTCGTCGGCCGAGACCCCCGCTCCACCTCTCACTCAGGGTTGGGAATGTGTCACGAGATAAAGGCTGATTATATTTGTACTCGAACGAGTATCAGCTTTCACGAGTGTGTTACGAGCCTTACTAGCTGAATGAATGGACTAATGATTGATGAGATGAGACTGGATGACTGTATCGCTCATTCATAAGCGCCTCCAAGCTGAAGCCTAGAGACATTCTTATCTGAACCGATATAAAATCATGTCATCTCACTCTATACTTTTCGGGCGGTTTGTAAAGCACTGTCTGTGCTGACGGTACCTTGGATAATCGGATTTGATTCAACCTTACCGCCATACATCCTCCTCCTTTGGAACCAGCGGCACATATGTTCCAGTTCCCGTTCACCGTAGCAACGCCGATTGGACGGTGAGGTTTTATCCTGTTACAAAATGTAAGTGTTTTCCGGAAATATAATCTTCACTTTCCCCTTTCCAGCCACAAATCTTTATTCGCTCTGAAATATCGCGAGGTCTAGAGTTGAAGCTTTGAATCAATAAATCATGTTAATCCACAACAACGTCGGCACACGACATAAGAAGGGGAGAAAATTCAAACGTGGGACCAGGGGATACAAAAGAAGCTTCAAGCTTCGATCCAAAATATGCCCCTTCATCTGGTGGCGTGGCGCCTCCGGCTATCACTTGCGGATATTGGTTTACGTATTCTACCGATTATTTTCCTTGGTAAAGGTGGGCGTCGGGACTCGGAAGAATGGTTGCGATATCTTTTAGTCACGGGAAAGGCTAGAAGTAGAATGGGCTTGAGACTGAAATATGATCTAGAATATCTCAATAGCTTCTCGATTTTCTTTTCTCCTATCCCAAGAAACTCTGTGGAAGTACGCAAAGTCGCGATTATTCGCCAGTGCGATGTCAGGTAAGTAATGCAGGCGAGTTACCATTCAACTTATCGACCGTTCAACTGTTCTTCATCAAATTGAACTCTTCACATGTGAAGTATTCGTTGCTTGCTAACTCACTTCTTTGTTTTGACCCATTATTACATTATCGCAATCGAAGCATCACAGCATCAATGACACAACTTTGAAAATGTTCCTATCTATCTTCCGAGTTCAGCCGTATCTTGTTCGGGTAGAGGACAATAACGTTGCGAAAGGTCCGGACGTACAAGAATCATGGCGCGGTGCACAAAGCTGTTCTGGAAGAAGCGAAGAAGCATAGGAAACAAGATAACGATCAATAGACAAGTACAAGTACGTCGGATCTACGGTAGGATATGACATCAAGTGCTTCGATTATCGATGCTGTCTTGTGGTCGCAGTACAAAGTCAACACTACATTCTACTGCGGATGACCGGGAAGACTCGTGCAGTACTGTACTGCGCTTCGATAAACTGCTCATGGAGACCGTAGTGCTCTCTGTGTACTCAGTGTAATATATTCTCAATCCAGCGTGGATGACGCAAAGAGGATTTATATGAGGGAATAAGGTACTCTGGTATTCATATACCCAATGGTCACCTTCCAAATGATATATGAACGCAGAGAGTTAGCGTTTGAGTTGCATTGTGCTGATTGAGATCAGCCTATACCTTGGCAGACAAATCGTATTGACAGTACAATGCGTGGGGACTCTATGTTACGAGTGGAGATGCCGAGTTTATCTGTGGGGGAACCATGATTGTTGTCGTATCATACTCTTTCGACGTCCCTCGAAATTGTTTGCCGGTTTTGAAAGATGGATTATGGATTTTTTGTTCAGGTATTTCCAAGCTATAAATACACTATCCGAGGATACGCAGCGACCTTTTCTTAAACATACTCAAATCTCGTTACCTGTGCCCACAAGGTGTTGAGCGAGCCACAAGTCCTAGCTTAGCAGGTGTAACAATTCAAATTCTCATTCTTCACTTTGAGATATCCTAGTTTCAAAATGAGTCATTTTCCTTTCTACTGTTCTGCACTCTTGGGTATCACTGTCATTGTTAGTCTCTCCCATCTTCATCCTTTTCTATTATTGTGATCATGATAAAAATTTGCTACCGGAGCATACCATTATGTTCGAAATTCATATTTTGATTACATTATTTTGGAGGCAATGTATCTGACTGATACGTTCATTAGATCTCGGCTTCCGATGTCCGTTACTGTTATATCCTAATAGATTCATCCTTTCACACAGCCCTGCTGCCTCGTAGCTTCATCCTCGTCAGCAATTTTGTCATCACCCCAATCTCCAAAGCTATCAAGATGACTTCACGCAAGGCTTTTATAGAGTGTGAATTGTTGGCTTCACTAACTCTCTCTATAAAGATCTATCATAGTATTGATTGGGACTCACTTCATCTGGTTATATCAGTCTCATGCCAGTTTGTTGCAGATAATTTCATTGTTTGACACAGTAGAAGGGTAAATATCATTGGCATATTCGTTTAGTTGTCAGTACGTTCAGTTACAATATCTTTCCTCTTGCCGAAAGCATATTGATACATGTGTACGACTTTGCGTATCATTCCTTCACTTTCATCTTCCGATATCGCTTCTCTAAACTTGAATACTCGGATCGATGCTACAAACACGAATAATTCCCTCAATATTATCTACTTCATAATAAATGTCTTCTACAGCTCCCTATTTCCATATAGGAAAGAAAGATGAAACAGCTCGCTCAAATCGTATACTTCATTTCGGGTTTGGGATCTATATCTTCGTGAGAATGAGAATAGAAAGGCGAATTTATACTTTGAACTTTGAACTTTGAAGATAGATGTGGGCTTGTGAATTATACAATTGGGAGTTGGGATGGGGACGGATATATATCTGCTCTCTGATGCGTTGAAATTTCAAGAGAGTTGGATACAGCAATTTATTGAAGAGCCAAGGAGGGAGGGAGGGAGGATCCGCGGTTTGAGGGGATGGGAAGGTTGAGAGGTTTGAGAAATTTGAGTCTTGCTGAGTGGCATGTAAGCTAGGAGGAGAAGATGGACAGTTTTTGGTGTGGTTTTGGTTTGCTCACTATTTTCTGCTTATTGCTGATTGTTTTGTTGTTGGTGTAGATTTCAGGAGTATTATTGTTGAGCTGTAGATTGATTAGTATATTTTATATTTTCTTTGACTTACCTATCTATTGAAATTTGGTATCTCTTCTCATACTCGATCAAAGAATGTCAACCATATTTTAAAGTGTAACTGGAATATACATATCCCGTTAGATACTCATGCTTACACTGTCTGCTATATATCATGAAGTTAAATTCATCGGGAAACATAATGAATTACATCGACCGTGTTGATACATGCTTCAGTCGAAACCTTCATTCTAACGTGTTGTATTCAAGTACCCATTCAGCAGAGTGAGCAAACCATCCTGAATTCCTCACCTTCCCTCCAACTTCGAAGCTTCAAACCTCTAGCAGAAAAATACATGACTTCCTATAACTCATCATAATTTCTCCTCATTCCCATCTAAACTAAACATCGACAACTACTCAAGACTACTTCCAGCAAGGACAACGGTGATTTGTCGAATCACGTAGTATTCTAGAAAGTTGTCTTGGTAGAAGGAGCACTTTATATAATGAATGATCGTAAGTGAGTGTGGCTTCATTCAATCTCAGCTTGTTAGATTGGGGATTGATTATCTTTGTTGGCGATAGTTGTTTTCATTGATTAGTTGTTTTCATTGATTAGAGTATAGATGAGAATATTGTTATCTTCTCATGAAGTTGCGATATCGAAGGTTACGATAGTATGGATAGGCTTAGCTACTTCTGGATGAAATTGAATCTGTCACTTTTGTTACATGAGATATCATGTAACTTAATACCTCAATCAAACTTTCTGGTCTCGCACACCCATACTCCCACATGCCGTTGTTTTTGAGTGTTGGTTAGTCTTCTTCCTAATGAAGGGATTTTCGATATATATACTTCAGTATTCCTTGTCCTGTTTCGAATTTTCAAACTTGTTTTTCTCGAATTATCACTGGTTACTTGTGAAATTCTTCGTTCTAGAGTATAAAAGAATCAATATCTTACTGATCTTTTTAACATCGCATCTTTTGATTTGATGAAGGTATTCATAACATGGGAGACATCTGTGTACCTACCTGGAGACACACAACAGAGAATGGATCGAGAATTAATGAGCTTAGGAGAGAGCTGAGTCAACTGAAATTCGGATTCTGTTTTACTTTCGCTATTTTTACCGCTGTCGACGTTTTCTTTGATGGGATACCTTATCATCTGAAACTCTCGCGTTGTTGATAGGGAGTTTTGTCGTTTGAGAATGGACTTTGCGTTCCTTCGTCCGAGTTTGATGCTATCATCTTATTAGTGTAGCTGGCATCTATCCAGCAACTTTCTCATTATACGTATGATCAACCAGAACTCCGTATCTCAATGGCTGACAAGTTATCTTGACAAAGAAAATTTGCCGGTTTGATATGTGTGTTCTTATACTTCACAAGTCACAATAGCATCAGATTAAGACCGAACCTCCTTCTCGTTTACTACAGGTATCCTTGCGAAGGTATCACAACATTCAACTCACTTGAGTCTCATCCTCATCAAACTCCCAAGTGTCTAATTCCCAACCTCATGCAGAAATGTGATACCTAATAAACATCCTCCTTAAATACCCTTTTGATTCCTCGTAGACACAACATTCATTCCATGGAAGCTTAGACCCTGAAGGGATAACTGTCAGGTCATTCGAAGCCCAAAAACTAAATCACTGGTTCATGAATCTTAGCGATAGTAAGATGGACGGGTTTCTTTGCTCATTTGTCTGTTGCCAAATCGAAGCCAGCGTTGTCATTTCAGAGTGAGTTTATTATCGCTTGCCTTGAAGTGATTCACAACGGTTCAACCTACACTCAATTGTTGACCTCAGAGACTGTCTCGAGATATCAAGTAAGATATCTCGACATGGAATACTCTACCGCTTCTTTTCTCTCTGTCCTGCGTTCACTTGTGCTGATGGCCTGGCCTTATAATCCGAAAGATAACTTGGACTTTCGGAGGCGGCATTTTATACTCATAAAGTGCAAGTCAGTCACATGTCTTATATTCTTTCTCTCTCACACTCGCACAGCACGCGACCTACATCAAAGACTAGTGTTTTCCTATCAACTTTCCTGTTTGAGTCTACCTACATCGTTTTCACTTGAAAAGATATATAAACTGTGTTCTTCAATTCTATGTATTCTATGTACTGTACTCTTACAACAATGAGCAGGATGTCGCATGTGAAGGCAAAGGATTCTGTCTAACTTCCAGCACTCTGCGTTCGTTTCTCCATGCTGCACAGGAAGCTTTTCTCTTTCATAGATCTGTATATAGCTGTTTTCTTTCTTTGAGTTTTCTGTCAAAGGTCCTGGGGAACGACGATGTCTTGGTATTCACATCGTTGCCATTCCCTCAACGATTGTCAAATCTAGACGAAAAATAACATCCAGTTCGAATCGACAACAAAATTACCTCGTTCATATTCGGACTCTGAACACCCTTAATGAATCTTCTGGGCTTAGTAAAGATATAAGAAGTGGCAATGTCACATCAGAGCCAGGTAACTCGGAGGAAACTTCCTTTCTTGCTATCTCCATCGTCTGGTACTTTCGAGGGTTTTAGTGTTGGAAGAAATAGTTAATTTATAACAGAGTATCGAATTTCAACCTGACTTCGAAGTCAGGAAACTAGAATCTAGTCTCAAGGCTATCTGAGGGGTACGCGTGAGAATGGATGTATAGTGAATATGGTATTTATTCATCTACCCGCTATACCCACCGAATGCAACAGGTAGAGGTATTCTAAGGTCCTCGATGGTGTCTTGTACTAAGTAAATATATAAGTCACATACCATTCAGTTCTAATAGCGGTGATAGTATGGGGTGTAAACAGACGCGCAGAGTACAAGCAGGATACGAGTTATGTTTGTATTCAAAATCACAAGCTAATCCTGTCTCTCTTTTCTTCTTTTCAAGACATGTGAAGAACAAGAAAGCTCAAAGGATTTGAACACATGCTAGCTTTGACAAAGAGATATTTGGTCTACTATTGATAGTGAGTAATCTGATGGTGAAAAACACGAGTGAAAGTCGGCAGCCTTAGCGACGATAATATCCAATGACAACTAAAGAAGGTGATGGGCGATAACTGAAAAGTACTCGCGCAAATTCAACTGAAAAAGATCGATATTTCTCGATCCTAGTTGGTATCTAGAGCTGGCTTGATCGGAAAAATGCAGCTGAGGTCATTCAGCTGCTTCTGTAGAAGTCAGCGAAACGATCTGATGGAAGGAATAAGATGTTTTAAGCTTGACTTTTATAGAAAGCGGCTGAAGTGCAATCAGTAAAAGCTGTTGAATTATCATATCAAAGAAGATTCACAATATGTATTTACTACATTTTCAATTTGCCAAATATATATCCAGTTCCCTTCACTCTCCCCCTTTCCCCACTATAGATACCAAAATCAAGCAACAGTGACGAAAAAGTTACTCTGCCCCTCCATCCTCTCCACCTTCCCCATCTCACTGATCTCATCACCAATCGCCATTCTTAATTTTTCTACTGTAGCCGGACTATCAAAATTCCATCCTCGTTTTCCCTCTTCAGAACTCATCCCCAATCCATTATCTTCCCTTGCACTTCCCACAGCCATTCTCAACGCAAAGAACACCCCCGCTCCTAAAAACAATGGCGGTTCACCCACCCCTTTACTGCTCTGTACACTTTTCAAACCCTGCCACATTTTCTCTTTCCCCGCCTCATCTTTGAGAAAGGAAACATTGAAAATCTGTGGAATATCTGCAAACCCAGGTATCTTGTAAGTACCCGGACCTTTCGTAAACAACTGTCCCTCCTTTGTCCACAGACTTTCTTCCATAGTAAACAAGCCCAATCCTTGTACATAAGCCCCCTCAATCTGACCATAATCAATTGCTGGATTAATGGATCTCCCGATATCCATCAAAATATCCGTCCTTAAAATCGTATGATGACCCGTGAGTACGTCAAGCTCAACCTCAGTAGCAGCTACTCCTTGAGTAAAATAATAGTACATATCCTTAACCTTTTCTTTATCATAGACTCCCCATTCGTATCCAATCCGTGGCATTTTCCAAAATCCGCTCGCACTTAGATGAACTCGGTCTCTGTATGCCGCGTGTGCTAAGTCCTTCATGCTCGTGTCCTTTCCCAACTTTTCTCGATATGGTGCTAAACGTTCATTTAACTGTTTACAAGCATCCATAATTGCCATACCATTCAAATCACTTCCCGAACTCGCAGCAGTAGGGCTTGCATTTGCGGTCTGGTAACTAGAAGTATCTTGTGTGAAGACTGATGATACTGGAACACCCAATTCTTGTGCACATATTTGAGTCATTTTAGTGTACAAACCCTGACCCATTTCTGTACCTCCGTGATTGAGGAGAACGGAACCATCGGCGTATATTTTCAGGGACGCGGATGCTTGGTTCAAATGAAGGGCTGTGGCAAAAGAAAGGCCAAATTTGGTTGGGAGAAGTGATATACCTCGTTTACGGTACTTGTGTTCTTTGTTGTATTTCTCAATCTCAAGGAGACGTTGGGAGTAATGTGTTTCGCGCTTGATTTTTTCTAAAAGAAGTGGAACGTTCCAGTCTTGATCAATAGTTTGGAGGAAGGGTGTATGATCTCCCTGCTTATAGAGGTTCATAAGTCGGAGTTCGTCGATGGGAATTTTTAGTCCTTCGGAAATGGCAGTCATGTATGTTTCAGCGAAAAACATAGCTTGCGGCCCCCCAAACCCACGAAATGCTGTGTTACTATGGGTATTCGTTTTGCACACATAACCTCGTAACAACACGTTAGGAATTTCGTAACAATTTTCAAAGTGTGTCAAACATCGCCCCATCACTGCAGCCGACATGTCTTGTGAAAATCCAGCATTGTCATATATATCCGCTTCAAGTGCAATCAACTTCCCATTGGATTGGACACCAACCTTCCAACGAGCTTGTATAGGGTGACGTTGTCCACTTGTCATCATATCTTCGTCTCGATTCAACATGCATCGAATGGGACGTTTGGTCTTCTTAGCTGCGACAGCAAGGAGACACGCAAGTTGAACGCTACGGGATTCTTTACCACCAAAAGCTCCTCCCATACGTTTCACTCGAGCATTGACACGAGAGCTGGGCACGCCAGTTACTTGAGCTACGAATTCTTGGGTTTCCATGCTATGAGAATTCTTAGATATTGTTTGAGCTGTAGAACACTGTACATGGCTTACCTATTCTGTGTTGAAGACCACACTTCATATGTTCCATCTTCTTTATTTGGAATCACCATTGCGGCGTTGGTTTCGAGGTAGAAATGTTCTTGCCCGCCTATCCTAGTAGTGCCTTCGAATATCTTGTCGCACGATGCCCAGATGTCGTTCATTTTATCCTCGATTGCAACTCCTTTCTTCAACATCTTTCCATAAGGAAAATAGCTATTTGCCTTGATTGCTTCATCAATAGTTAATATGACTGGAAGGTCTTCGTACTCAATTCGAACGGCTCTAGCAGCGGCCTGTGCCTGTAGAGCAGTTTCTGCAAAAACTAAACCTATAGGCTGACCATGAGAAAATACTTTCCCGTCAGCAAACAATGGCTCATCTTTTACAATCGATCCCCACAGATTCAAATCTATTGGAATATCGTTGATATCGACGTAGCCTAGAGCAAGCCCTGATTCAATCGCAGGCGCCCAGTCTACCTCCAATAATTTTGCATGCGCACGACTAGATAAAACCATAGCACCGAATAATTCTCGATGCTGTCTAGGCATATCGTCTATGTATTCTGCTTCTCCTGTTGTCTGTTTGAGTGCCGATAGATGCGGTATTTGTTTCCCTATAACACGTTGCTCATACGGATTATGGTTATCTCTAGTACCTGAGGAAATCTCTCGATGTATTTCGTTGATAAGATCAGGATCTACCTTTCCAAATCCAAAGTCTGAAACGACTTCATGCCAGAATCTGAAAAATAGAGATATAGCCAGTGTCCGACGATAGGATGCCATTCCACCAGGAACGTCGTATTTCAGATCGAATTCTTCGGCTAAACTCTTCATAGATTCATTGAGAGTGGTGGAACTGTACCATGTTTTGCCAAGCAAGCACTTCATAGTTTGGGGGGTCATGATAGTTGTTGGTGCCATTCCACCATAGACTAATGATACTTCTGAGACGATACCATCCTTGTCAAGTCGCACACGAAAGGCGGCCGTAACAATTGCAATATCATCATCTTTCCTCTTGGCTTGCTTATATGCTTTGGTGATTTCTTTCTCATTCGGTGGTGGCAACGGAACTCGAACACCGACTATCACCGCATTGATTGGAAGCTTCGTCGTGCGATATGATACGAAGAAGTCGGACATAGGCAAATCCTTGATTCCCTGAGATATGCTTTGAATTGTCAAGACAGCACCTGCTGCAATCAGCACAGGATTGATGTCAGAAATAGGAGAAGCGGTAACAATATTTCCTGCAAAAGAAGCAACATTGCGAATTTGTCTTCCGGCGAAGTAACGGAGTTGCTTTCTCACTGCCTCGAAAACCGTACCTCTCTGACCAAGTCGTCGAGAGAGCTTTTGGCAAGTATCCTCTACATCAGTCAGAGAAGCATTTGCGCCAAATATAACTTCTGAACATGATTGAAGACGCTCATCATCATCTGGAAAATTAATCTTTCGAAGCTCCTCAATATCCGAAACATAGATTGAGATTGGGAATGAAGAGGATTTGAATCGGACTTCAACCTGAGTTTCGCTAGCTCCGCATACGAGCTTAGCTGAGGGGTATGATTCTTTTATTAAAAGAAGTTGTTGAAGCGTTGTTGGCAAGAGCCAGGCATTTGTATCATTTCCATAATACAACGGCTTTTTGGTAAAGTTATGAAGAGCTGGTGGGAATATAAGTTCAGTTTGAGCACGGTAAGGAATAAATGAATGTTGGATATCTTTCGAATCAGAAAGACTCGAGCTATCAGGAGCCATAGTCTTCTCAATGTTCGAGCTCGTCGAGCTTTGAGAAGAACGGGTGGGGCTCTCCTCTGAAGAGTCTCCTGTAGAACTGGTTCGAGATCCGCAAGAACCATTGTTTGGTGAATCTTTACAGCACCCCCCAACTCTCCCACAAGAAATACGATTCCCTACATCGGCGGGATCAAGGTACGAATGTAATGGAACACTAGGAAGACTTGCTTCGGATGTTTCCTCGTCAACAGTATCTGACTTAGGAATTGACAGCTTTCCTTTGAGGTCATCAGTGATGAAAGTTCTTGCAGCCTGTAGAATAGGTTTATATCCGGTACATCTGCAAAGGTTACCATCAAGATGACCTTCCAGCTCTACATCATTTGCAGATAGTTGAAATGACTTCGACAGGGGATCGTAAGAGTTTCTGATTAAGGCATACAATGACATGACAATACCAGGAGTACAAAAGCCACATCTAGAGGATTTCAATTAGTTTAGTTCACATATTATACTGTGGTAGTAAAGTATCTTACTGCGACCCGTGTAGTTTTGCTATACGTTCTTGCAATGGGTGAGGATTTTCTGCATTTCCAATGCCTTCGATAGTGATAACATGCTTCCCAACGACTTTAATTCATTAACTTTGGAAGAACGATGAATATTCATAAATAATTACCTCCTATTAAAGGGAACAGACAAGCATTGACAGCAGCGTGCTTTATCTTTTGACTTTCGGATGACTTATTGAAAGTTTGAAGCACAACAGTACACGCTCCGCATCCTCCTTCACCACATCCAAGCTTTGTACCTTTGAGATCATCCTGAGACCTGATAAAATCTAAAAGCATCCATTGAGGATTTGGGTTATGGAGATTTATTTTTGTTCCATTTAGATAGAATTCCAATGTAGAATCCTTGAAAATTGACTGAATTTCCGATTTTAATGGCAGGACTCCCATATTTGATGAATGTGTAAAGTCGAGTGCAACGACGAGCCAGAAGACTGGGGGAATTTTGTTCGAAGAGCCATGTTGCTCGAGTGGCTCAATACGAAGTCAAGCACTGCGCAGCTGATGAATTCGGATTGGCTACTCAAGTTGTCGAGCAATGAGGATGGATGATCATGTCTTCAAAATGGATGGTGCTGTATATGCAGGGCAACGTATTGGTGGTAGTAAGATTGCTGGGCAGTGAGCGATAAGCTTAGTGCCAATCCGATAGGCTATCACGTAAGCTATACGCCCCCCTGTCAGAAGAAGAAAAACCATATCAGCACGACAAACCACTCCGCAGTCCACTATATCTCCTGTCCAACCACGAACGATCATTTTATCATCAACTCGCATTCGTGAATGCAGGGCCACGATAGCTTGACTATACACTGACTCGCATGTCGAAGAGTTTCTTTGGAGACGATACTGACAGTGGGCTGGCTGGCCTGTTCTACTACACAGAAAGATTCTAGAGGTTCTCGGAAAGCTATGAGGGCCAAGTCAACATTCATCATGTCGCTTGGGATGCATATTCGAGGTGTTTTCTTCTTTCCTGAAAGCTGCCAGAAGGCACTACTGCATCCAGAAAGTATATAACTCCGAAGCTAGACGCACATACCACAAGATGGCAAACTACGAGAAGAGTGACCTTTATATCTTAGCGGCGGAGTTGCATAGTTTCTCGCAGCACGGATGGTAGGTGTAAGTTCCACAATAATGGTCATTCTCAAGTCCAATGATATGGATTTCTTTATCGCAGTCCGATGTCATTGTTCAAAGAGGGGTCGAGTGCCCACAGTTTAGATGAAAAGGGAAGGAACATGTGTGGTGCTTGCTTTTTAGATGGGAGGCACTTTATCAATCTCAAAGTTCTCCACAGCCCGTCACAGTCCTTGTACTGCGCTATCTTTCATTTGTCTTTGATATTCTACTTTACCTCCTGGGTGCAACTCATATCGCAATTCGTTTGGCAGACTTCAAGAGGCCTACATGCTTCAAGACTTATCGCGTGTAGTCTCCACATTTACTTGATCAAGCATGGAATCAGGTGCAAATGAACTTTGATGTATTGAATATTGCAAGATGATTTGAGCGAAGGGACATTGCATTTGTAGTGCATTTGGCAACGACAGTCGATGAAGTGCCACGATTGCGCTGTTTCGACACCCTAACGGAGCTGATTCCGTCAAACCGGAGAATTTTGTTTGGTCGGCTTTTGTTTCTCAGCCGAGGAATGGCACTGGGGTCGGGTAGGTCATAATTCAGTTCTGTACATATCGTAGAGAGTGGTCAATTTTGATGACGGAGGATCTGTTCGCGGTATCCTCCTACCATCTTCTTTTCATCGAGTAGTGAGTCACTCAGCCAATAGTCATTCATCTTAATTCGCTGTATAGAAATGGATAAACATAGAACATATATAACATTGAGACGTCTTTGGTGGTCATGATAGCGTGATAAATCATTTATTCTGCGCTCTCATACTGCACATAGGCCCAGAAATTAGGTCTTGCAGAGTTACTAGGTAGTCACTTGTGCCGCAAGACATTATGGTATGAGGGATATCTTCATGGTCCAATCGCATACCTACAGATGAACACCGGGTTAGGTGTTTTTCTACTTAGGGTGTATCCGACTCCATTCATCCTTTGGGCAGCAGCTTTGGTTATTGTTTAGACTTCTGGCTGGATTTAGATCGCCAACATTTGAGCTCTATTTAGCACATTCTGCTGCTTCATCCCCGTATGGGAGTGTTTTGATTCATTTAAATGAACAACCTCACAATTGACCTTTCAGGAATTGACTATAATAGTCCTTCAGCCATTTTGCGACCTCGGCACCAACATCTTCACTTCCGTCACCAGACATACAAATTTTTTTGAGGGAACCAACGTATCCATCAGGTCTAACATTCAAGACAACGATCTCATCATCTCTGAGGTCTCCTACCCATTTATGCGTACAGCCTCCTTTATAAGAGTGAGAATCCCCAGCATCTTGAGGAATATCGTCCACATAGATTGTCCAGCTGCTTTCTTGCAAGCTTATTGGTAAATCTGCAATCTCAAACTTTTCTTTGTTCATCCCCGTCACCAATGCGTATGTAAAGAACTTACTTACACCTAGATATCTATTTGGTTGAATATATTCATCCAATTCTGTCTCTTGTGGTGTATAAGAATTTGCAACTGCAGAAGTGCGATCGAGAGTTTGTGTAAGATTAGAAAATCTCTGGAAAATATGCCCTAGACAATCAGACCACCTATGGACGTCTGATAGGAAGAAGAATATGCGGAATTGCCCAAATAGAGGAATTTCAAGCTGTAGATCGACAGGATTTGCATTAATATATCTAGTCACCCTAGCGGGTGGTAGCAGCGCACCAGGTCGCAATACACCACCACTTCTTTCGCCGCTTAATTTTATTTTCGATTCTTTGGGTTGCATTATTTCATCAGCAGCTTCTGCGTTCAAAACATTCTTGCCATATTCCGCAAGTCCAGAAATGAACCTGATGTTTTGCGCAAAGTTTTCGGCAAGCGCTATGGGATCCCCAGCAGAGTAAGCATTGGCGTGTTCGAAATCAAAAGCTAGGAGGTCTCGAGCAACAGCCTGTCGTTCTTGCGTATATGTTTCCAAAAGAGAGGGGAGCGCGATAGATTTGATGGTGAGGGCCAATTTCCATGAAAGATTGAAGGAGTCATGCATCGATACATTCATACCCTGCGCGGCCTTTGGGGAGTGATTGTGTGCAGCCTGTTCTGTTGTTAGACTCGGATAAATATTTAAGATAGTGCTTGGCCACTTACATCTCCAACAATGAAAACACGCTGAGCATCATCTGAGAAACGTTTGGCCGCTCGCTGGCCAAATTTATAAACAGCAAACCATTCTACAAGGTTAGCAATTTTTACAATCATCAGGGGAAGAAAGCTCTTACCAATACGCTTCCACGTCAATTTATATGGACTGAAAATCTCCTCGGCTCTCCTCATCACAAAATCTTGAACAACTTCTTTGGAGTCCTCCTCTGCTGTGTCCTGCAACTCAATATAGAGTCTCGTCATATTTCGCTCCCTTGGAATGGAAAGAATCGCTCCTTTTTCCGATTGAACTATAGTCTTACTCCATAAATCCGGAAATTTCGTTTCAATTACTGCATCCAAGATGCCCCACACACTCCCACTCTGATCTCCTTCCATCTCTGCACCATCAATGCATTTTCTTACATTCGAATGTGCTCCGTCGCATCCTACAAGATATTTTGTTTTCAAAATCTTATCTTCACCTGTCTGGACATCTTTGTACTGCACGACTATATCCTCATTTTCAGATTTCGGCTGTACAAGTCCAACGAACGAAGCATTTCTCTGTACCTCAACTCCTCGAGCTCTCAGATCCTGGATAAATACATCTTCAATCATTCCTTGATGAATGAGTAAAAGGTTCGGATCCAATAAATCGACTATATCTTTTGGGTAATGAATTTCTCTGGCCGTACGATGAAGCTTTTCATCTGCTGTGGATTTCTGCTCAACGTTAATCTTCCGTTGCGCAATCAGAGACTTGTCCGTAAGGTACTTGCCCAGTAACAGATATCATAGACCTTAACACCTCTATCAAGTAAAGAATCCGCAAGACCAAGTTGTTTGAGGGTCTCAATGGTTTTTGGTTGCAGGCCATCGGCTCGACCGGTTGCAGTTGAAGAAGGTCTGTCATCAAGAATAGCGACCTGGATTCCGTAGCGTGCAAGAGTGCAACTTTTTCGTGTCAGTGAGGCGTAAATAAGGGGATGTAACGGACTCGCTCACGCTAGCATAAGACCTGCTGGGCCTGCTCCGATGACAGTCACCTGATTTACAATATCCACAATGGCATCGCCCATGTTGAGATTTTATTGAGAAGGATTTTTTTTATAATATTCAAACCACTTAATTCGATATATCAGGATCTCTTCATTAGCTGTAGGTTCTAAGAGGCATCACAAACGACGGCGCAAATGCAGTACATCAAAATCAAGTCCTTGTCAAGATCCCCAGATAGGAAGATTGTCTAATTTAGCGCCGAGTCCATTATCACCTATCAATTTTGCAAGAGTCAAGCTTCGGCATTGTGCATCATGTAATGCCAACACATGGTATTTCCGGTGTTCTTGCCCAATCAAGAGAGGTCCTGCGCGTGTGAGGGGCAACGCCACTTATGAACTGGGCGCTGTGGCGATCGGATAGGCGGGGTACAGATGCCTTGATCATTGGTGAGCTTGTGCTACGATGTAACTTATCGGTGATTTGATCGTGCATATCTTAATGATACTGACGAAGTCCTTGAGACATTATCGCGAAGCTTATCTTTTTTGGAATTTCCAGCTACTTGACTATGGAATTCCATTGAGGATCGTCGAATATCAGTCCTTCGATATTAGAATGTATATGACATTTCATTATTAGATACTGCTTTGGTCGTTTTATTGTTGTTTTGTCACTGTACGCTACAGAATCAGATTCATATGTTTCAGGTTCCAATATGTCTTCTTCAGCTCCAGTGAAAGAGAAAATCATCCGCAATGAAGAGAACAAGCTGAAGGTGACTTCCATTCTGACCCCTCATTTCAGTATCTGTCAATAGTACTAAACATAAAGCAAGGTGATAATAGTTGGTGCTGGTCTCGGTGGTTTAGGCGCTGCAATTGCCATATCTCTCGCCGGTCATTCAGTCACTGTCCTCGAATCTGCCCAGGAAATCGGAGAGGTACATTTTAATCTCCCCCGTTCCAAAAAATGCTTTTGCGTAGCCCAAACAAACCATCAATTAACTAACTTCTTACTCGGAGCTCACAGGTGGGTGCTGGCATCCAAGTTCTCCCTCCGACATCTCTCATCCTCCGTGACTGGGGATTGCTCCCCTATCTCTCTGCTCACAGTACCTTCCCAACAAAAGTCAACATGATTTCGTGGAAAGGCAACTTAATTTCGTCAATGGATTTTAGAGAGAGTGCGGCACAATATCCGGGCTCCGTGTATTGGGATTTTCATCGCGCGAATCTACATAGAGGATTGTATGAACGAGCATTGGAGTTAGGAGCTAAGGTGAAAGTAGGAATGAGAGTTGTAGACGTGGAGATTCTAGAGAATGGGGCTAGAGTTATTGTGGAAAAACGCAGAAGTGAAGATAGAGGGGAGGAAGAGGAGGGTGATTTGACCGCGGATCTAGTGGTCGGTGCGGATGGAATATTCAGTAAATTGCGAGAAGTAATGCTAGGGCGAGAAGACGAGCCACATTTGACGGGAGACTTGGCTTACAGGTTGTTATTGTCTACTAAGGATATGTTAGCCGACGAAGAATTAGCGGATTTTGTAAAGAACCCGCAAGTGAATTATTGGATGGGTCCAGATATGCATGCTGGTAAACATTTTCCTCTGTTCCATCTCGGATTTTGCTGGGATCCCGTTGAATTGACGTGTGTACTAGTGAACTATGTTCTTCGAGGCGGCGAACTGTTCAATATGGTTCTTCTCGTTCCAGACGACATGCCAGCTGGTGCCACAACCTTAGAAGGCAATGTGGAGGAGATGCGTGCACTATTCAAAGATTGGGACCCAAGGTAATTATCAGCTTCTCCCAGGATAGTGCCCTCGGTGATGCTTCATTCATTAACTTTAGCTCAGAATCTCAAAATTGCTCGGCATGTGTGAGTCGGTGTACAAATGGCGTCTTTGCACTCGCCCTGGTCTCGATAATTGGAGCCACCCCTCCGGTCATTTCACTCTTCTCGGAGATGCGGTTCATGCTACGCTTCCTTATCTTGCTTCTGGGTATTTTCACTTTCTCATTCTCTAATTCTCGGTATTGCCATCATTCTTTGGAATTGTGTTCTTGCGAATTTAGTCTATTTGCAATGATCACTTGAAGTATTGAGTCTCTCAGATGAGAAACTCATCTGACTTACACTACAAAAATTCTTCCGTCCATGATCTAAACCTCAAAGCTTCAATCGATGATTCGTCATTCCATCCCATTTTCCATCGTTACCAGAGATCTAACCCTCTCGACAGTGCAGGAATGTCACTTGAAGACGCCGCTGTCCTCGGCGAGCTTCTCTCCCACTATCCCAATTCCTCCTCCACCCTTCCTCCTACAACCGAATTCAAATCATCTTTCCTCCAGCATGCCCTCCCCATCTATCAAGCTCTACGCGCGCCACGTACGCAAACCGTCGTCGAGCGAGGAAACACCCAACAATATCTCTACCATCTTCCAGATGGTCCCGAGCAAATTGAAAGAGATCGAAAGATGCGACAGCAAGAAGAGGGAGAAGCATTGGCATGGAGAGATAAGGGGCTTGCGCCATGGTTGCTGGGATACCGGGTTTCGGATGCGGTGAGCGATTTTGATTTTTGGCTTCATTTCAATTTGAGTTATAGTATGAAAGACTAATAATCCATTTAGGTCGAAAAGCTGTGGGTCCCTTTCAGAGAACAGGCTGAGGATGAAACTAAGAAGGATCTTGAGGCCAAGAACGACCGAGAAAGTCGAGATGCTAGATTATGATACAAGACGCTTGTGTATATTTATAATTGCGTTCTTTATTCAACACAAAGATGTCCGGGACGATGTACGTGAAAGCTTCATCAATGGTTGAACCGGAGCTATGGTGAGTACCTATGTATGACTATTATTATCACAATCCATGTTAAAGTGGCTGAACTTAAGGTAATCCCATGGAAAATTTTACCCTATGGAAATACTAATGACGAAAATTCTCAATGCATTGAAAGGTCTCCTATGGCACGCAGGCATTTTGTTCATCGTTGCTTCACTAAGGATTTCTAAATGCAGGCCTCATGGAGCCACCTCTTTGAATCATCTGTTAAGTTGTTGTACGTATGCTCATAATCACTTAGTTGCGGCCTTGACTGTTCATTTGGAGCACTATACTAGAACACTACTTTGGATGCGACTGGACAGTCGCAAGGAGAATCTGACTTTAAAGCTCTACCTCATCAAGTAGCCTTCAGTTGGCAGCCCTTCGTTGGGTAAGATTGATAGAGCCCAGAGGTATTTGTTGAGGCCACTTTCTACTACATGCCTGAGTCTCAATCATTGTATTCTGAGATCACCTGCGAAATCTCTCGATCAGCAGATTGCCCACAACCTGATTATATCTCTCCGTTTCACTTGATCAGGAATTCTTCTTGGAAAAAATTCATCACAAAGATAAACAGAATTCACAGATCAGCATTCCAGAAATGTCGTTTACAAAGGTATCATTCTCGCTAGTAAAAAAAAGTAGTTCAATACACTCGTTCCATCCATCTACATAAACACTTTTATAACCAACGCTATGCCTTCGGCTTACTCGTCACTTTCAACAGATTAACTACCTTCCCCATCTGATAATGACACAGGAAGAGCTAGGCTCACCATTCCTACCGAATCCCTACGACCATGAACCATCGTTTGTATACACCAAATAGAGAATCCAAAACATGGATATGTATGCACCGAGAATTAAAAGGATATTATACACGTGTGAAGATTCTCCATGCACCTTGGCAAAACTTTGTTAAAACTCATCATTTGTAATGGTAGAAAGTTATTTCCATTGAAGGAAGTTCATGAGATGTGAAGCACATTATATCTTGCTCACAACCACGTTAAGACAATCCAATACCTGCGATATGTTAGTAATTGAAAAGTGCTGAGGTTTGGATGGACTTGCCCCCTCGGCGATGACTCCTTGGTTGTAAAGATGCTTGCTAATTCCTTTAACTAGCTCCATTTGTTCTTCTGGTGTCAGACCGTTGATCACTGTTTCGATGACACCCCCAAGTGAGACTTTGTAAATAGCAATAAAGCTGTGGAAATAGACGTAGGCGAAGAAGCCCATGATAAATTGACAGTCCATGCGATCAGTAATTCCACCGTGTCCAGGAATCGAGTCGCCGAAATCCTTGATTTTGAAAGTCCTTTTGAGTCCAGAAGCGAAAAATCCGCCAAATGGTGCAATGAGTGATGCAAAGGTACCAAAGACAAGGATATGACCCTGCATGGGTGCCATGGAGAAGGATTTCCAGACTGGAAACCAGATAGGAAGTTGATAGGTATGAGGCAAGAAAACTGGGTTTGGAGTACACTCAAGACCAGTCCAGAGATTGGCACCAAGATCCTGTCGGGATTAGTGGCCGTACGACTTTCTGATTGAAGACTCAACTTACATTTACTGGGCAAATAAAGTATTTGTATCGCATGAGGACATTAGTCATACCGACACCGAAAATGACTGTCAGAATCCAGGCACCAACAAATCCTTCCACGGTTTTCTTGGGTGAGAGTTTAATGAGCTGCGTTCGACCGAATGTGATACCACAGATGTAAGCGAATATGTCATTGCAGATGACGAGAGATACTGGTAGGAAGAACCAAATCATTCCCTCAAAAACGTTGTTCATGATGAAATGGGCTTGACCCACAATAAGGTAAAGGGCCATGTGAGTCCAGGCAAATTGCGTAAACTGGAACTTATAATGTCCGGCTTGGAGAGAAGCGACGAAGAACACAAATCCTTCACACTGTTAGCATTGCCCCATTTCTTTCTCATCAGATATTTTCCCTACCAATAGTATAAAGCATAAAGCTGATGAATCTGTGATGGGTCGCAAAGGGCAGCAAAACTTTATCAACCAATACAATGTGCTTGAAATAGTAAATCACACTCTCGCCATATAAGAAGTACATCGTCGTCGCCAACCAATACCAATTCAACGCTTTGGTGAAACGCAATCGACGAGCTCGGCTGGGAACGTTTGCAATCGCAATGACTTCCTTGAACGATATTATTTGTACTGCGGTGACAATCGCAATGATGTATATATGCCCCATGAACATGGATGCAAAGAACCCTCCAATCATCACAAATGTCCATATTGATCGTGTAATAAATGTCTGCTTCTTCTTCTCGTATTCTGACGGCACAACTACACTGCTCTGCGTCCCAAATTCATTAGCCAGCGCCCCAAGATAAAGGTACAGGCGCATATCTCACCTCTTGGTTTTTCTCATCGCTTGCACCATCTGTCTTCGAGATCTTTGGAGAGCTTGGCTCCGAGGCGGCCTCGCTGATATCTGAGAAACTGCTTCTGCGACCATCACTACCGGCGCGACCATTTCGATGGTTGAACTTGATTCCCCTTGGTTTGGTCATTTTTGCAGAGCTCAAGGAGTACGATTTTGCAAATTCTAAAGAGGTCTTGGCGGTGCGATTTTCCTCTTCGTCCTTTCAATTATCCGTGTCGCCAAATCCCGGATGCGTCAAGAGTGTCTTCTAGTTCCACCACTCCACATTCATAAAGATAAAGTTATGCTTGAAATAGGACTGCGCCGAAAGCAGAATCAAATGATATGGTGAGCTTCGTGAAATTAGTTGAGAATGGGGTGGTCCTGAAGTGGGTGTACTTTTTTTGGGGGAGTGATAGGAAGTTGTGGCTCCTCTTCGCTCCTACGTCAGCTAAAAACCCTGGAAAATCAGAGTGTTTGCTTGTGATATTCGCGTTAATCGAAGCCTGATTCTAGTGAAGGAAAGCAAGAAAAAAAAAGTTCAAAGATTTCACAATGGATCAGGAAGTGATTTATTCTAATGATTCAAATCTTCAAAGGAGATTCACTTCATGCAAAAATCAATAACACCTATCAATACTCGTGTTATTACCAGGTACTTTTATTGTTGATCTACGAGTACCTATGGTCCTGGTACTAGCAAAATAGAAAAGCAGCATTTCAAAGAAATTGCTGTTGCTCCACAATTAAGTGCGCAGATGGATAATTTAGTTCCGATCTCCGAAAGGCGGTGGCAGAAAGTCGCAAGGCTGTGGCTGTATTCAAGTAATAATAATTCGTCCGAGATCAACATTTGGATTGATAAAATACCTACCAATCATTGCCATATCAATGTTTTCAAATAGTTTAATAATTATAGGGATGGAATGGCTCCTCACGAAGATGGCGAGAACAACTTCTCAGATGATGATTTTCTCAATGATATACCAGCAGATGCCCTAGACGAACTCGAAAATAATGCTATAGCATTTACCCAAGCTCAGATTAAAGCACCGCCTTCTTCTGATTACGGGGATGAGTTTGACGACGATGACTTGGATGATGCGGTCGTTATAGATGAAGCCAGAAGTGCCCCTGCGGTTGTGCCATATACACCTCGAAACAATGTCGATCAAGCTGTTCGACACGAGCAGTTTCAACGGCAACTTTTTGGAGACGCAGACATTGTAAACAGGCCAAGAAATGACATTAGGCCTGCTCGTCCTCGACAACCAGATCACTCGCCACAGTTATTTTCAAATTCAATTTCACGAGAGAACTCGAACCTTTCTCAGCAGACGACTCAATCGGTAGCGGACGGTGACAATGAGGCGCTTAGAAAACTAGTGCAGGAGGTATTTCTGGGCGCAAATTATCATATTGAATAAGGTCACTGACTACTCTTCAGTTACAACAAAAAAATAAAGCTCTCGAGCAAGAGACTGTATCAAAAAATGGCGAAATATCAATTCTACGTGGCAAAATAGACAAATCAGAAAAGGAATACGAACGCACACAAGCAGCGAAAGAGAAGTTACACGCGGAACAGTTAGCAAAACTACAAAAAGATAGGGAGGCGGCTGAAATTGCCGCGAGAAATGCTACAATCGAGCGTGATTTCACGAAGCAAGATTTATTCGAAGAAACCGAAAGAGTTAAAAGATTAAATAAAGCAAAAAATTCTAAGGATGCACAGGTTATGACCCCGAAGAAGACAAAGCCAATGCCATTTAGGGACGGGTTTGATGATGATGAGATTGAGCTCCTTTCTCCTAGCAAGATATCCCCATCGAAATTTCAAAAACGGCAACCTGGCACGCCTTCGAGAGCAGCAAAGCGGAAACGCAAAGCTAATGACAGCCCTTCAGCTAGTGCTTTAGATATGCTGCCTGTTCCAGATCTACTTTCTCAACCACAAAAGGCTCCATTGTTGGATGAATCAATATTAGAGAGGCTTGTTCTACAGGATGACCGATCGGATTTTCTTGCGGCCATGCTAGATCACCGACCGAACCGTGATCACTTGAGGACTCTAGAAGCATTTAGCAAGCATTCTCTACCATCATCCCCAAATGAATCTTTTTCATCCCTGATTCTTGGAGAAATGCCCAGGATTGGTATTAAAAAGCCTATTTCCGAAGTACCGGCTGAGTTTTGCTTGTTCCTAATACAATTATGGTCTAAGTGCATGGATGAAAAATGTTACACTCCCATTTATTTATTTGTTGATATTCTCACCTTTGCACTGGAGTTCAAAACGCTCATGATTGCACCGCATATCATTGATCAACTCATTCCCTTGGTGCAGAAAACGGCTGATCTTGTCGCAATTCCCCGTTTCAATGGCGAGCCTTGCGATCCTTATGATAAAGACATTAATGTATCCGCTTGCTTAGCTCTCACTCATCTCGCTGCACTGGGCTGCGTTTCTGAACAAGACCATATAACCAGATTTTGGAAACTGATGAGATGGGACTTTGTTCTCCTTATGCTTAGTCAAAATCAACCACCAGCAGATTTCGAGTGGATGCTGCGAATTTTGTCTACTGGTGTTCTGAAAGATACTTTCGGTAGCAATCCAGTCGATAATCCAAGGTTTAGACCATCCACAAACGCTGGTCATATTATAGAACGTCTAACATACCCACTATTCGAGGTACCTTGCCTACCTATGAGCGCGGCTAAAGCTGATCCTGATGTTGTCCTCAAATTACGTCTTCAGATTATATCCTTAATGACTGGTATGACTCGATCGCCCTATGCTGGAAATGCACTTGCTTCCCATCCAACTGCGATCGGTAGACTCATCAGTTTGATAAGCGATGAATTAGATGGCTTATATGACTATAAACCGGGTCGTGAAGATAGGTACTAGATTCTGCAATTTTTGCGACTACATTACTAACGTTCCCCAGTGCTCGTCTCATTAGTCTTGCAACTCGTCTTTTATTTCACCTGGTCACTCGATATGAATTCGATATGCAAAAGAAGTTATCAGTCATTCGCGGCGGGTCACAAAAGTATCTTCTTTGTCTGGCTAGATTAAATTTCTCAGAGGATGATCTAGTTTTCGAGTCAGGTATTGATCCAGATATCCCTGGGTGCGCATTAGAAATGTTAGAGATGGTGGTTACGCCCGAAGAAGGAGAAGCTATACAAGAAGCTCTGTCGAATGGATAATTGTTAGTCTAGTGTATTTTTAAGGCATGGATGATGGTATTCAATTTGGAGTTGGCTTCTGGTCATAATAGATTTGGGTTTAGCGAGGCGCTGCGGACTGCTTTTTCTTCGGTCTGACACCCGTTACTGTCAACTAATGCAATTATAAAAAGAAGAACTTTCCACGTGGAAGAATTCATGAGTATGGGTGTATAAAAAGTATGGTTTCGATCGATGTCTAGAATCTCTTGCACTTTACAGTTGAGTTCGTGTTACTAGGATAATTTGGTGGGTGACCCAGGAGAGAATTGGAGTTAGATTCAAGAACGGCAATCACCGCGGAGGATTTTCGATGTCATTGTTAAAAACACGTGTTCTATTCACGCTAGTGCTAGTTTACACGCTAATTATGATTGATTCTATCTTGAGTGCGAAAATCACATTCGCTTTGGGGTGTTTGGATATCTGCATGCAGTTTGAGGTGTGGCAAGATACTTGGATTGGGGTTTGAGGCTATCGAGTTTCTGTCAGATTTTGATGGCTCGAAGTGTTGAAGGAGGAGTGAAGGTTTACTGGGGAGAGACGAAGAGTAATTATTTTTTCTCTCTAATAGATGGAGTCGCGAGTTGCGGCATGAATCTTTGGAGTCAAGATCAAGTCAAAACAGACCTCAAGGTGAGAAGTTTCAAATTTCTCAGATAACCGCAGTGAACGCATGACTTCAGTTGATTTTCTCAGAGGTATCTTCGCGCATGTTTATTCAAGCTTTCATTTGCTATCGATGCAGAAAGTATCACGGCTAGTGCCGCATATCCAAGTTGTAATAGGGGGGTATGAGAACAAAGAGGATTTTCTCAGCATTGTTTCTTTTCTGACAAAATGTCAAGCTTGCGGTTGAGTGACATGCTTGGTCTATGCTAGTCGTTGAAGTTAGAATTATCTGGAGTATTCGATTGTGGAGATCTCCATTAGGCCATCGTTGTGTTTGGGATTTTTCATAGTGAAGACATGAGATGTCGTTGTTTTGGTCGTCTATCGTGGCAGTTTCCGCGTTATAATCCTTCTTTGTATTCATCAGACTCGCCGTCTTGTAATTCGAGTATCTTTAAGTAGACCTGATCCCCTCTTTTTAACGTGATCCCTCTAATTTCTCAAGAAGATCTATTGCTCTGTTGAACGAACTAGATCTATACCCCCTATTGAAGCTTTACATTATTTTCAAATACCAATATGAATAGATCTCAGGTGGGCGATAAAATTTTGCATACACCACCTGAAATCCTCGCAACGCTTCCCGCGTTGGCTCCACCGCCAGGGATAACGGCCCTTTCTAGCAATCCAATAAGTAGAGGCTATATTCTTCTCAGTGTCGATACAATTTTGGCCTTCACAATGACAGCATGTTTTATCATCCGAGTATATTCAAAGGTGGCAATTCAGCGAAGAGTGTCCTGGAGCGATTGTTAGTCGATACTTTACTTGAGTCAATCCTCTGTGAATCCGAATGCTGATTCAAATATAGTCATTCTACTAGCTGGTTTCGTAGGTGAAACTTACCAATTAGCTTTACATAACAATCTGACTGTGTCTGCCTGTAGCTCGGTGCTGTGGTAATCTTTGTCGCTACGATATTAGGTACGTCTCCATTCTGGACTGGACGAATCTATTTCTGAGACCTGTATAGTAGTGACACCTGGTGGGAACATTGGTTTTCATCAATGGGACGTGTCGTTATTGGCCTTGATATCGACGCGAAGCTTAGTGGCAAGTTTTGTTTTATTTCATCAACTTCCAGGTATCTATCTGCCCCCACATTAATTACCTATATTATTAGCCATTGTACATCATCAACGTTACCTCCAATCTTGCGTTAGGCCTGGTGAAGCTCTCAATATTTATTACATACCTTGAAATGTTCAAGGGGTTACGTTGGATGCGAATCTGCGTTTACATTGGTGCAACAATCTCTTCCGCTTTTTACCTAGCTTACACGATTCTATCCTTTTACCTCGTAACGCCGGTTGGCGGTGAAACATTTGGATCAAAAATATTCACTGCCAACTACGTCAAGTTCAGAAATTTATATGTTCCCCAGGGTACTTTCGGGCTGCTGATTGATATTTACCTTCTCATCTTGCCGCTCATCGCGGTTAGCAACCTACATATAACAACAAAAAAGAAGGTTATGGTGATGATTGGGTTTGGTGTAGGTCTACTGTATGTTTGAGTCAGATCACACCATTTGAAGCCTTTAGCATCGCTGATAAAGTTGTAATAGTGCTTGTATTGGGTCCATTCTAAGTTTGGTATATCGTACAATCAACAAGCGGCGTCTTGATACTACATGGAATGCTCTTCCAGTTCTCCTCGTCATGTAAGTCAAGATTTTCTTCGGACTGCGTATACTATGCATTCAGGCTGATAAGAAGACAGATTGGTGGAATTGTTTTGTGGCGTTATCATAGCCTGCTTCCCGTCCTTGCTCCTTTTTTTCCGCACATACCAGAAATCTTTCAACAAAGTGAAGGTGGTCATGGCATCTTGGTTGTGTTGCACCAGATTCAAGAAGTCGGATACAGTGGCCAAAGATTCTCAAGATACAAGTAATATTTCTGAGCCAACGCCGGCCTCTGAGGACAAAAACCTTTATCGCGATCTTGACTTCGTGGCGAGACCAGGAGATATTGAACGTGGGGACTTGGAAAAACGGATGGAAAATAGAATTGGACGAGATTTGATAGCCGAGTGATGGATCCTAGGTATTCACACATCTGATTTCGAGGTTAGACCTGCGACAGAGTGCTATGATTTATTGGACAAATTGTTAGAGGCTATTCTTCTGCGCCTCATACAAATCGCACTATTCGATCTATGATGGCGCAGGAATCGCCTGAGGGAATCTTCAGAAGTCCCGGGAAGCTTTGGGATTGCCTAGTCTAATGTTCTAGATAGTTTCAACTACCTTCCATAAACTGGCAACTAAGATGATGTCATCGGAAAGCTCTAGATATTTGCGGAACGGTGTAGATAAAAGCTTATTGTTTAAACAAAATTTGAATGTAGTAAACACACTTCGCAAAAGTGCCTTGCATGAAAATGCTCAACATTCAAATTAGAGGAGACATACAGTCTGCTTCGTCAACTCAAACCTGCCAAGTGCAAAGGCATGAACACGAATTCATCTATTGGATTTGTTGTATTGGGGTAATTTCATCAAAATATCCCAACAGAAGACTCCTCAGCCTGAAGTCCAGCCGCTGCAAGATCGAATTTCGGAGAAGATCCTGTTGGGACATCGATGATATGACCAAAGAGGGCATTGTATTAGCTAGCGTCGCGCTAGCGCTTCCCTATATTAAGTACTAGCTTCCCATAGATAATAATGATCAAGAACGATACAACCACAATAGAACTAAGTACTTCCACTTGTCAACCAAGTTGATACCAACAGATCCATACGAACCATCTTTCATATCCTTGAAAAGTAGAAGTATTTACATTTTAAGAATACTCCATTTCTCCCAGTGAAACCACATCGTAAAGTCAAATTGAGATCGAGCTGGCAAACCGTCGAGTAAATACTAAAGATACTCGTCTTCCAAGAGCAATTTCCTGGTTCCGAGGAGGCGGGGCTGGCATCCTGAAAAGTCGCCGTTGCAGTTTCGCGGATCTTTATATCAATAGACGAAGTTTATATAGTCACTTTGGATGAGTGATGAGTGGAACCATGCGTTACATAGAATCAGGATAGTTTGGAAGTTGGTTTAGTCGGGCCTCTGAAAGAAATAGGTACACTTTCGCGTAAAAACATTGGATTTCTTAGAACTTTCGTGCTGTAATTCGTTTTGTATACGCTATTTCTACCTGTAAAAGTTTGATTCCAAATCTTCTACAGCATATGCATTCCATGTCTGTGATTTGGTATCCGTGTGAACCTCATATCCAGATCTTATTCCCGCCGTCCAATTCCCCATATTTTTCCATCAAAAACGCCTTTCATGAAATCGCTTAAACAATAGGAGTATCTTTCCCTTCACCACTCAATGGACCCTGACGAACAACAGAAATCTGCACAGATCTTAAAATTCCTCGTTCCTCATCAACACACTTCATCTGCGTATTACCTCCTTCATCTCTCATGCCCATAGCCATGGCTGTATTCCCCAAGCTGACCGTCGAAAAAGCAGAATTATGTCCCTCCCATTCCTCCAAAACATCATAGCTTTCTGAACCTCTCCTCTCACGCCTTGATCCCGATGGCATCCTACGATGTTGATTACAGGAAGAATTACCACTCCTCTCCTTCGACTCTTTGGACTCGACAGATGAATTGGAAGACTTCGAGAGCGAAGAGACAAAACTACACATCCTTGAGACACGGGGTATCTGCGACATCGTTTTAAAGAATTTCGGTAAGGTCGGTAGACAACTTGTGATGATACCAGCTCCTAGCTCAACATATGACGGAATACACATGATGCTCGTGTACCAAGTAGAGTCGGGATTTTTCAGCAGTTTTAATGAAACGAATAATCGCACCATGGATGCTATGCAAGCCCTGAAGACAAATCAATAAGTGGGGATATGCATGTACTAATTTGTACTCACAGAAGTCCTGTTGAGAAAACGGCGGAGACACCAACGTGTTCCTTGAAACTCATCTGTAGCTTCCAGATGATCGGTTGCGGAAGCAATATAATAAGAAAGTCGGTTATGGTGTTCGCCGTCCCAGTCGCTAGGAACAGATAATTCACATCAAGACAGTGACCTGTGGTATCCAGCACGTTCCAAAACTTTGGTATAGGGGTGCATATGAAAATTGTCATGAGCAGCAAGATCGTATAGAATACGACGGTTATCCACATGAGTGCATGGCAGCTCCAGAACATTAAGTCTCGTGTCCCTGCAGTAAAGAGCCGAATGTATTGTAGCAGTATCGAGATCTTGATTGACATTATCGCAAGACCGAATGATATGGATGTAATGTAGGTACCCTATTAACTATGAGCTACTATCAACCGGTAAGATATATCATACATACATAGAGAAAAATTTGGTAATCCTTCAATCTAATATCCCATTGATGTCGTCCAAAGACATTAGGATCAAACCCGGTTGTAACGTTAAAAACAATATAACCGCACTGTGATTTACTTTTCAGTATTTGAAAGGGTATCTAGAGAAAGAATAAAGTACCCATGCTATAACCGCAATATCTGAGCAAGTCAGTGCCGAATTCAAACGATCATATGTCATGATACATACAATCTTCCAAATGTACCTCTCGAATGATCCTCCACTTAGTGTATACACGTATGAAAATAGCCAAAGTGGCTAGAATAGTAGTCACTATCTTGACAGCATCGGCTGCTGGTCGAAGGGAATAAGGAGTATCAAAATTCGAGGTGACACCCGGTGGAGGAGTCAAAGCCGGTCCTTCCAATAGCTCAATCTGAGATTGCGACATTTCTATTATAATAAACTTGGCGCGCGCAAAAGAAAGAGAAGCTCAATTCAGGAATCGAAAATGAACTATCGACTAAAGACTGGCACATAAGCTACTCATAATATGTTGAGAATTCGTCTGACATCAGCCCGGCCATGACCGGACTTGAGAAGAAAGGCTGTGCACCTTTCAAAAACATTGTGTAAGGGGAAAGAGAATATATCCTCCCCCGACAAGGTTGATTGGTAGATATTCTACTGCAGTGGCTCTTGGCTTGCATGCACTTACATTTCAGCCCTACCTCGAGAACAGTTCAGCTCTCTGAAAGAGTTCACATTGTAACGTTTCAAAAGCACGGTTGCCGAATTTGAGAAAACACTGATTTTACTTTATATTCTTCAAAGAAATTACTTTGACAGAATACGTATAATGTCTTTCTCGGCATTGGATATATCACTTTGATCACCCGTCGAGCGTTGCAGATAAAGAGAGGTGGGCAGTGGTACATATCACGTGCAAATCCCGTGATACTGAGTGCTTCATTGTGCTAATGATCTTCCAAAGTTTCCACTACTGCTTGATATAAAGTAAATATACAGTTCATCCCGAATGAAGAAGACATATTGAATGAACATGTTAATCGAGATTAACGTTGCTTAGAACTTGATGAGGATCAGATAGCATTGCTATTGTCAAAGTAAGACTCAAAGTCGTTGCATGCCAACTCTTTTCTCTTTCCACTATGCACAGAGAATTAGTAACTAGCCCAACAGGAAATCTAATTTTCAAGAAACTTACATCGAAAGCGACCTGTACATCTCTGAACAAAGGTTCTCCAAAAATCCACATATCTTCCATTCCATTCCCATCCACACTATTGTTTTCAACTACCCCACTTTGGCCATCCATACTACCAAACCTGCCCTCTACTACAATTCCCACACAATACCCACTACCTCTCTCCATCCTCCCCAGACTGAATCTTCCTCCAGGTGTAAACCCTCCTTCATCCCTCTTGCCATCCAGTACCTTAACTCTCAAACTGCCAAACTCGAGTAGTAAGTGAGGTGGGTTGAAACACGGGTAGGCATGGAACTGATCATAAGGTGGTGGAAGTTGACGAGAGCCGGTTATGGAAGAGTATAGATTGCGGACTTGATGTGGCGGACCGATGATGTAGGGGGTATTGACCTTAGGATGTTAGCGGGCTTTGAAGAATGCGGAACGGGGAGGTAAATGGGAGGTAAAGTATTTGGGCTTACATCCAATACTATCGGCTGGTTCTGAATAACTTTATTTCCATCAACCCAAATTCCTTTCATTAGAATTTCCCACCATCCATCTGCACCTCGAACTTTACTCCATTCCCAAACACTTTCATCATTCGATTTCCAAGTCAAATCATTATTACCCGATGAAAATTCATCTCTCTTCATCAATCCTATCTCTGAGTTTCCTCTCAACTCATTGCGTTCGGACTGTAGTCCTAATCCGTCCATATTTCTGAATTCATCATTTCCAGATTGGGACTCATCTATATCCCTCTTCAATTCATCATTTTGAGGTTGGAATTCACCTCCCTTGCCTGCCTTGAGTCTCTCCAACTCCTTCTCGATCAATTCTTCGACTTCTCTAACTACTTTGACCGAAGATCCTCCCACACTAAACACCCCTTCATGGCCATTAATCAGCATTAAGCTCCAGACCTCAGTATCAACAACACCACTCTTAACAGTCTGCCCCAACAATCCTCCTTTCCAACCCCCAACTTGTCCCAAACCTTCTCCAACTGCCAACCCTAGACTTGCACCGCTATTCCCCAGACTACCAAGCCATTGTTTTTGCGGTCTACAATGTGCGAAATTGACCGGTATATATCTCTCCCCTTTCAAACCAGCAAGCATATCAAACCCCAACGGTAATCCCACAACATCCTTCCCACACCTACAGCCCGGAAAATTCATCCCCTTTCCCTCTTCATTATCATTACTAACACTATACGTCCCACTCCTCTCTTCAAGATAAAAACTTCCCTTCCCACTCGGCGTACTAATAATCGTAAAATCCGCCGTCAACATATTAAGATCAAGATCTACATTCTGGAACGGCTCGCCAATTTTCAATGACGTAAACCAAGATCCAGAATTTCCAACTTCGCCGAGAAGAGTAGTTCCTGGTTGGAGATGCGTTCCAGATCGGGGTTTCGAATTCGTGGTATTGGTGGTTTGGCCATCGTGCCATCTTTTGGGCACTCTGACGACTTTATTCCCTTTCAATATTCTTTCGGAATTTGTGAATCTGGCATTTATATTTCCGAGTGTGGATTGAAGAAAAGTGAGATTAACAGTATCAGGAGCGGGAAATGAGCCGCCCCGGCGGGTGATTGTGTAGTGTAATGGTGGAAGTGTGGCAATTGTGAAGTTTACAAAAGGAGTGATGAGGAGGATAGTTGAGAGATGAAGACCTGAGATATACATCATTGAGATCTTCGTGGAATGTATGGCATCGGGGTGAATTTTGAGAGATGGGATGAGCTAAATGAAATTGAGAAAGTCATCTTAGATATAGAATCGGGAAAGTGCAGTTCACGAGAAAACTCATCTGAGCGTCACTTACATCGCCTCACACGGAAAGAACATTTTCTCAATTTTGATCCTCGATTTCATTGCCATAAATAAATGAATCAACGAAGTTGATGAATAAAACAAACCACGTAATACAGCTGCGGGAAACATTGAATGGAAGAGAATATCTTGGTGAATTATGCCAAATATAACAGAATTACAGGGTGCCAAAGCCGTCAACGATCATAATTCATACATGCTCCTCGGAATGTTCACCAATCTCGCATCATCTTGCAATTAATTGGTATCGACCTTTGAGTCATACCTCTCCAACTTCAATGCTGCCAAATCTAAATCCTCGACACCCCTTATCAAATCTGCTGCCTTCTCACCGATTGCATATGCAGGCATTTGAGTATGGCCTTGATTGAGAAGTGGCATGACACTTGTATCGGCAACCCTAAGATTCCTGACTCCTCTAACTCTCAGTTCTTCATCGAGAACTGCCATTGGGTCCGATGCCTTGCCCATTTTGACCGTCCCTCCAGGGTGATAACAGGTTGTAGCGTTATCCTTGATATAGGGGACCCATTGCTCTCTTGACGTGTATGCATGATGCGTTAAGTCTTTAGGCCAACTTCCCTCAACTATGTCCTTGGTACCTTTTCCTTTCATAATAATCTCATTCGCATATCTGCACGCTTCGCTGAGAACCACAATATCCAGCTCTTCACTTAAGTAATTGTGATCGACAACCGGATTATCCTTTGGATCTTTGGACTTTAAAGTGACGGTACCTCTACTCTTAGGTGCGAATAATTCAGCAATGATGGAAAAGGCATGGGACTTTTCTCCGTCTGGAAATTGAGAGTATTGTTTTGGGCCACCGTAGCATTCTGTAGTAAAGAACTCGACATTTGGTTGTGATTTGGTCAAACCCATTGGATCTCGGCCTGGTCGTCGTGGTGCTGAAGTCCAAGCTGGTTCCGAAGCAAGACGCTCATCAAGGCGAGAATATGCGAATGCACCAAAAGGAAAAGTAGAAAGAGGCCCACGCTTTTCTTCTTTCCATTGTCTGTAAGCTTCACCCAAAGCATTTGGACGATACAAGAGGTAATCATTAGTAACATTTAGCTTGGTTGTTTCATAGAACATGAACACAATCTAGCATTCTGTTAGTAATGTAATACTGAGGGATAATGAGTCGTTACCATGTGATCCATAAGATTCTTCCCAACTCCAGGGAGGTCAATTTGACAATCAATACCGTGAGATTCGAGCTCGGACTTTGCTCCAATCCCCGATCGCATGAGAATGGTTGGAGAGCAATAGGCTCCTCCACTAATGATAATCTCTTTCTTGGCTTTGATCTCTTTTTCTGTTCCATCTTTCTCGATTACTTTTACAGCTGTAGCTCTCAGCTCATGAGGGAACGCATGGCTTTCGAGAATCACTTTATCGACAATGGTGCTAGTTTTTATCGCAAGGTTTGATCCTTTGTTGATGAAGTAGTTGGCCGAGGTAGTTCTGTCTCCTTTATAAACACTCCTTGGTGCATGGCCACAACCATTTGGAGTCTCGCCAGTTGAGAACATATCTGGATGAAGTGGAAGGCCTTGATCGGCCATTGAATCCAAAATCATGTTAGAAATAGGGGCCTAAGAAGATCAGTTTGTCGCATCAATAATCGCCTGTAATGCCACTTACCAGATCATGAGGCTCAACATCCAGTAAACCATCGTGACCATGTACCGAATCATTCGCTTCAAACCAGTCTTTGTTATGGAAGTTCTCTGCCTATATGACTGTCAATATGAGGCAAAATTAAGTAAACTGTGATTCTACCTTCTTCATGTATCTAAAAGCCTCCTCTCCACTCCATCCTGGCATTTCCCAGTCATCATAGTCTTGCGGCGTGCCTCTGATACACAATGTACCATTAACTCCGCTCGATCCACCAAGGAACCTGCCACGACTGGCTTTGATTTGACGATTGTTGATCCCCATATTTGGTTCTGTGGAAATATTCCAGTCTGCTTCCGTGTCGAAATTCTGTGACCTACTCATGATGTTTGAGCTCAATTCATAGAACGAAAAGAAAAGGCTCTTACCATCCACCAACCATGATAGTGTTCTCGAGAAGAGAATTATGCTCTCCTGCTTCGATGACTAGAACAGAATTGTTGGGGTCCACTGCCAATCTTGCTGCAACAACGGCGCCCGACGTCCCACCTCTATAGAACGTTCATCAGAGATATTCATTGAATCGAATATTGAGAGATGGAGCATACCCGCATACGATATAGTCATATTCGGCGCCTTCTGGCTTTACTGTGACAACCATAATGAAGTTCGACGTTAGAAAGTATTACAAGAAATGATGCAAATGGAGATGATATTGCCAAAAACCGAGGTTTAAATAAAAGGACTCGGAAAAGAGGTACCGTCTTCAATATTATATGGATAACTTTGAGTCTAGAACGAAACTTGGCTCACCTAATATATATTACTAGCCTCAATATAAATAATGAGGCGAGAAAGCGGTGCCTAGTAGATCATAGTTAAGCACGCTAACCATTAGTAGAATTAATGATCTTCAATTAGATCCATTCTTCAGCCGTGTGCTAAGTGGTGATGGCATGTAAAATCACCCGTTCAGCCCTTTCGGCCAATGAAAAGATATGAGGAGTAATAACTACAGCCATCCATGTGGATTCCAGGCTGTGTACTCGAGTATTGGCTTGGTTATGTCTAGATCTTATGCCAAAACGTATCATTCGAGTGCTGATACATGAGAATCATCAGAAGTCATGGACATTCATCTAATGAGCAAGCCCAGGGCAGGTGAGCATGTATCTGCGCAATCATTCCGCTCTCGTACCCGGCTCAATTGCCAATCATTTATATTTATTCCTCCAAGTAAAGAACGAGTTAGTTGTAACTTGTATGAGATGGTGTTTAGAAAAGAGTACGAGGAAACTATCTTCGCGGGGGAAATGCGGGGTTGTTCGAGAGATCCGTGCGACGGAAATCCCCCGGCACGTGCTTTTACGGAATTATGACCGCTTTGGAATCATCATCGGTTGCAAAGCAGATGAACATACAAACAGCTTCGACGTCGAGGAGCCCTCATATAAGATAATGCCCATGCACACAAATTGAGGATTCATCTTGGAAGGGAGATTAATCATTTGATACATAGATGTTGCTAAAATGACAATAACACAACATCTTTTTTGGCTTTGAAGATGTTTGAACTCATCAGCTTACCTAGTGTTGTTATTCTTACGGCGACGAAGACAAGTAAGAATGGACGCTTAATACAAAGGCATTGTTGATAAATAAGACAACATAAGTATTCTTTGTTGTAATCTATCGATATCGTGTATCCGATTGGTCCTTCAACATTGTTTCGCTTGTTCTCTCAAATTTTGATGAATGAAGAACCGAATGTACGTTGTATAGAGCCTGTACAAGGACAGAACAGACCGTCTATCCAATGACAAGTTCTCTCAAGTCTCCCGTAATTTATTTCAATAGATGAATACTCTAGTTTCCTATTGACTGAAATTTTTACACGCGTACTCAAAATCAAGCGAACTGCAGTAATAAGCTTACCACTGAATAGTGTCATATCATAAAAGGTTGATCCAGAACAGTGCTATATCAAAAGGTTAGTCAGTATGTCTACACCATTTCTCTCTACTGATTTCACGTTTGGGGTAGAATTTGAGTTTGGCATTCGCTTCAAAAAAGGATCCTTTCCTGACTACAGGAAACTTGGCCCGGGGCAGATTTATAGTCTTATCAAAGAGACTTTGATTGTTGAAACTGGGTTTGAGATTTTGACAGAAGCAGAGATTGACCGGGACTCTCCTCATTTTTCCAGCCGGAATGAAGATCCCAACAAAATACACCAGCAAGACTTATTCAATGCATGGGCCATTGGTACAGATGCCACCATATCATTCCAAGCAGAAGAACATGCAGACAGATCCTCGATGTTCGTCGAGCTTGAAGTAATAACACCAGTCATGAAATTTGGTCCAAAAGCTTTAAAAGATATTGACAAAATGCTAACTGCTTTTAAGAAACATTTCGATGTTGTTGTCAACCAGTCATGTGGTCTTCACGTTCATGTTGGCAATGGAACTAAAGGCTTCTCTTTTGAACCGTTACAGTATCTCATGGCAACTATTTGGATTTTCGAACCTCAGATTTTCTCCCTCCTTCGAAAATCAAGGAACAATGGTCACTATTGTGGGTCCCTTCATAAACGCTCCTATCTCGGTGTGTACAAATTCGAGGGTAACTTAATCGATGTCCTTTTCAGTACATCTGACATCAACGAAGTCGTGAGCATGTTTAATGGATATGACTCTTTCAGCTACATGGCTTTCAAACTTCAATATCTTCTCCAACCTTTTTCGCACCCTGTTAAGAGAACTATAGAGTTCCGAGCACACGAAGGAAGTATGGACTCAGAGACCGTTTTAAACTGGGTAACCTTAGTTGTTGAGTTGGTGAGCTGGGCTCACAAGATTAACCGTCAAGATCTCAAGACCTTTCTTTCAAAACACATTGATTCCAAAGAAACTTCGATAGAGGACCTCTTCAAGGAGATTGGTTTCCCACAATCAACTGTTGAATTCTACCAAGAAAAGACCAAAAGATTACGACAAGTTGAAAAGAAGGAAGCTGAGGAAAACAGAGCAATCAAGAAGAAGAAGGCCGAGGAGAAGAAGGCCGAGGAGAAGAAGGCTAGAGACGCAGCCAGAGCTGCAGGAGAAATACTTGACAGCAGCAACAGCAGTAAAGACAGTAGTATGGACACATTAGAATCGGGATCGTTTGTCTTTTAAGGCGAAAGCGTATCAAGATCGCTTTCTGCCTGTCATTCTATGGTCTTGCCCCGCCATAGTAATTCTACATTAACCAGCGGACAGTCCCTCGTTCTTCCCTTATAACTTTAAACAATCACTCATAATTCAATCAATAATTTTCGCCAATCACTTTCATTTCTTTTCGCATTGGAGTGATCCTCTCTCTTTCGTAACGCAAAACATCTAAACTGATAACAAAAATCGCTTACTCCATGAATATCATCCAAAGAGTGTCGCTGTCGTACATGTCAGTCACTAATTAAGCTAAACTATACCCTTCCTTCCATTTACATACTGATATGTCACATTCTCATCAATTTATACAATCTTCAACCCAGTACTAGTGATAAATATGTAAAGTCCAACAATGTGACTGTATAACCTAAAAGGTGTGTCCCAGGACAATGCCAGAGCAATAAAATATACGGTCTCAAGTTTTATCTCGTGGAAGTTATGCATACAATTTTACCACTTTTCTTCTCATATTCAAGTCCTTGCCAAATGAGTGAAAAAAAAAAATCAGGAAAACAAGAACAAAATACCGTTTAGCCAGGACTAACCCACGTACTAGTACATGATTTTCACTCCATGTCTACTTGCTGTATTCAGTCATCAATCTTCAGATGATCCTCAATCCTCGCACTTTCCTCGCTTAATCACTTGTTCATTCCTATCAATCCTTTCAATTCTCCCCGAATCCTACTTTTGACCACCAATTTCTTTACAATCGCTATATCAATCGCTCAACTTCATGTATAAATATTTCATTTTTGCGTATCTGGATACAAATTAGAAGGACTATCGTTACATTATCAATTCGACGTGGCAAATCGCCGTTTCTCAAGATGTCAAGACTTTCAAAATATATGACGAGTCATCTTCAGGAGACACCACAAGCTCCACAATCACCAAGACAATCAATAGAACTTGACACAGTAGATGCCACTGGAACATCTTTGAATTCTCCAAGGGCCGATCAAATGTTACGTGAGATTGAAGATGGAGCGTATGTATCTCTTCGTATAAGATCATTCTGAACTTCAAAGTCGTCTCCTGTCTCAAAAAGTCATTAGCTAAATTGAATTATCAGATCAAAGATTCAGAAAAGACTTGTTGATCCAATTGCCAAGCTCCAAAAGAATCCCTGGTTTCTCACAACTATCCTTATAATCAATTCCCTTGCCAATATCTGGACTGTAAATCGTATTCGGCAATTTACAACACCACTCGAAAACCAAAAATTCACAGAAGCGGAGCTTCGTAAGCACGAGCAAGGTCTTTGTTTTGTAGCCGCTGCTACTCTCTTTCTGTTGAATTCGATTTTCTGGGGCTTCAATCTACATAGCATCAATAAGTGTTTCGGAATGTATTTAGGTGTAAGCACATCGAGACGGGTGCCTACATCATATTTTATCTCATGGAGAAAGACAAGAATCATCGCTACAAAGGTGGTCCTTCTTATATTGTGTATCACATTCATCATTTTTGTCTTTTTAATTCCAACTGTGTAAGTACCACTTCGTTTCTTTTCTTTTTTTTCTACAACTGACGCACCCGCCGACTATTCTTGGGACCAGGTATTCAGTGGAAACGTCAAATGGATACTACATGCGATAGCTTCGACACACGTATCGAACTATCTGACCCATCTGTTGATTACTTTGGTCTTCACAACAGAACAACATACGAAGCAAGAATCCACAACAACCATTTATACACTCAAACTCCTGGCCTATACCCATATCCCTCCTGGAAAGACTATGAATCCTACAAATCTGGCATTGATCTTTTCAACATCACTAGAATGAATAATACAGCTCCACACAGCCCTAAGTTATCGAACAGTAAGCCATTCGACCAATTCTGGCGCATCATTGGGATTTTCGGCGATAAACCGCTACATATGGATTTCGATCTCTTGCACCGCTCTTGGCGTATGAAAGAGGGAACTATAGTCATTGACTCCCAAGATCCCAGTTCCTATTTCTACAGGGGCGGTGTCTTGTTCGACCGCCTCAAATCAGGGGAAATCTACGACTCAAAAAAGACCTCTCATCTAGTTCCTAATTTCGGGATTGCAATCCAAAATCTTCATGAAGTACGCCATGGAACATGGACAGACACCGATGCCAAGAACCTAGAGCTTACATTCCCCGAATTAGATCTACATATTCCTATGTGGGGACTCTTTGAAAAACATTGTGTGTATCAAAGCTTCATGAGGGTTTTCCGAAGGCCAACTGACAAGATTCGGGAAACTTGGAATACTTGGAGTAAAGAAAGCAGTGGGGAGGAAGTTATGAGAACTGCAAGTTTTGGGTATAGTGGACAAAAGGGATTGGAAGTTTGTGTGAAGAGGAGGGAGTATACATGGATTGATCATGGGGTTAAAGTTACTGAGCCGGGACTAGGAGAGGATCTTTTGGTGCCATTGGGGTTGATGGCCGTGGTGAGAAGGACTATGGGGATGGAACGGGGGGAGATGAGGGATAGATGTCTTTGGCCGAAGGATTGAGATTCTCTGGTGATTTTTTTTTGATTGGCATTTGAAAAGGCGAAGAGTTGGTAGAGATATCTCGGTCGAGAGGCTACAGTTTTCTGATTTTCATAGTCACTTGTGTGACAAAGCGTAGATATCTTATAATGAGACAGCAGAAGATTCTAGTTCCTAATGTATCATTCGGCACATGGATAGTATTTTCAATACCTTCTTCATTGAACAAGTTGTTATAGATTTGCGCTATATCCTATTTAGATGATGTTACGGGTACTGGCAAATGAGCCTTGTATCATCGGTATCTAATGAGGAAATTTCTTAACTCCAAGTTATGTTCTTGCCTATATCGCTGACGAAAGATGCTGCTATGCTATGTAGGTGAGCCTGAGATGGTTGATTAGAAGGGTTGCGCAGATGGAGCTTTGGTTGTTTATGTTTCTATGTGAGTCTTCTAACATGTCCTCAGTTTGAAGCTTCGCAGTATATGATACTACTATGAGAGCTTTGATGATCATGTTCACCTGGAATTTTGTCTGATTCGCGCATCCAAAGGAGCGGAGTCGGTTCGAGAGTGATATTTTTTGTGCCATTATGTTCCAAGTATGTTTGTCCACAGAATAAGGCGGTAAGAGTAGGTTAGAATATGAGGTCATTCGGAGATTGATTGAACTATGTGTACCAGTTAGCTACGAGGATGAGAGCTCTTACTGATACTGATTGGGGCTAGCTCCTCCTACTCCAGCACCACAAGAACCATCTCTTTACACATTATTACGTTATTCATGTTGTAAATATTGCTCATTCGGAAGTTCCCTCGTACTCAGAGGTTTCACGATGACTAGATTAAAAATGGAATAATGGTGATTAAGTGAATTTCCATACCCAATGAGATACTTCAGTTTTGCGCTAGCACTAAATTGCTTTCGTAAAGATCTACTTGGTAGATTAAATTCACTATCGCGTATAAAACAAGTAACATACTCAAGAGAACCCCCACGACAAATCCTCCATCTCTCCTCTTCTCCTCTACAACTAACCAACAGCCCTTCAACACCCCCGTCGAGCCTCAGCAACAATGACAGACTTGTGTAAAGCTAACGAATTCCCGCTTTTAAAGGGCTCTATCGACCTTCTGTTGCTTCTTCCACACTATCTCGACAGCATTGAAGATTTCATTCACCTTTCGTCCAGTTGTAAAACTTTGTAAGTTTCACCTGTGATGTGATCGTTACAGGAGAATATTGGGGGAGACTGATTCGTAGTATGTGTAGGCACCATATCTACGCTGAACATCCTCCACTACCTGGATTACTATTTGAGCTGGCTGCTGCTTCTTCTCTGGAGATATTTGAGCCCAAGCCTCATTTCCTCATCGCTGGGGTTGCGCGTCAAATTGGCGAATGGGCTATTCAGAGTATGTGACTCGAATCTATATGACTGACAGTCTGTACTGACTCTATCTGCGTTTCGCAGCGTTCAAAAATCGTGTTGAATTTCATGAATCCTTCAGAACAGAGGGAATTCTTGGGCTATTTGAGTTCTGCAAGAAAAGAGGAAAGCTGACCCTCGACGAGATTCGCGACCTATTTGATCGGAAGTCTACTCTCAGTTCACTTGTTTTCATTCATTTACAACGTTGTAATCGCGCATAAAACTTCAAATCCCAAAGCCCAAGAAATCATGGCCATTACCACAACTTTATCTGGCTAAGCGTACACCAGACTTCAGTTAATTTTTCAACTTGAATACATGCAGTGTATGTGCAAGTTTTAGATTTTCATCTTTTAACAATGGTCTCTGGATATCTCCGAGACAAAATTGAAATTTTTTCTACAATTTTATACTGACCATAACTTATAATAGCTCATAAGTATTCTTCATCAGGCAAGCAAGGAAAATGTGATTTTTGGGTTGTGACGCATCTCCGAGCTGCATCAAATCTCACGCTTATTCCAACGACATATCCCCTCTTCGAATATCTAAGTCATGTGTTCCACAGATCAATATCCGCTAGAGTCTACATGACTGCAATGTTATGAGTCTACCTAAATAGTCGTCCAATCGGTCTCTCCTACGAGAGCTCTCGGTGCATGATATCAAGATTCAGCTCGCGCTATATGATTTAAGGGTTGCGTTGTTCACAAGGATTGATTTGGACACAGCATCTTACCTAGCACTGAAGTTTCATATATATCCCATCAATTAAACTCTTCAATATATCTATATCTATATTTAATAGCTTTTATTTGATCTTCCATTTAGGTACACTATACCCATTCCACTTTGCTTCTCCTTAACTCACAGCCCCAAAATCCCCCCCAATCTATCTTGAATGGTCTTCACCTGCTCTGGAGTCATCACTTGACTTCCCATAAGATAAACCACATTCCCTAGTATTCTCGCATGAATATTCCATTCTCTATCTATGCCCGCAGCCTTACCATCCAACATACTTTCTCTCACTGTTTCTGTGACTCTTGACGTATAGCCTCCTCCTTGCTCATCCTTGAAAGTAATAGCTAACACACTACCCAAAGCGATCACTCCATCTACCGACTCCAGGTGAGAGATGGAGCGGACGAAGGATTTACTCCATATACTCCAGACCTGGTTATTCTCACTTGCATTTTCTATCTTTAATGCAGATTTAGAAACGAGTTCTCCAGCTTCGGAATTCCAGTCATTTCTAAAACCCTCCCATGCGCCATTTTTATCGCTGTTCAATTTGTCCATGGTTTCGAGACCTACACGTGCAACTTCACAACCGACAGCATGACCGGTATAACTATGTCCGTGTAAAAGTGCTTCGCTTTTTTCATCGCCAAGGAATGCTTCGTAGATGCTCTCGCTAGCGACGGTTGTGCAAAGAGGCAGTAGACCACCGGTTAATAGCTTGGCGTGAACTGAAATATCTGGATGAGTGTGTAAAAGCGTAGAGGGACTGAAGTGTCCGAGACGGTAGAGACCTGTGAATACCTCATCGTGGATGACGGGAAGTCCGGTCCATTGGTTTGAAGAGGACTTGTAACCTTTGGGAGGAGGATTGGCTTCACCCAGTAATTCTTCAGGTATGTTGCGGATGACGTTTGTTAGGGTGCGTTGGAAAAGGGGGTCGCTTTAATTTGTGTCAGAACGAAGTTTGGAAAAGAGCTAAACATATGTGACTTACCAGAACAACATGCCACCCGCTCCAAGGATGATTGGCTCCAAAACCAAGGCGCCGAATTTCATCCCCTTGTCATTGGCTTTTCGAAGTTCAGCCGAAATATGTTCTTCATACTTTTTCTTCAACTTGCTGCTATCTCTCTGAGAATTGAACACACTTCCCAATTCATCAAATGTTTCCTCGATATTCTGGCCGGTTTCATCATAAACTACCCATTTTCCATCTTTCATCCAGACTTTTGGTACGTCAAACCATAATCCTCTTCCTTTGTACCAATGTACTTTTTCGTTATAAACGCTTCCTTCACTTAAATCCATGGCTCCGATAGTATCTCCATGGTAACTGCCTTTTAGTCCGATGATTCCCACCTCTCTACTCTTTTCGGTATCATTTCCCCAAGTGTAATGCTTACTAGCAGCAGTCAAGGCCATTTTAACAGCGACTTCCATGCCGGTACTACCATTGTCAGAGTAGAAAACTCGCGAAAGACGCGGATTTTTGAGGTTAGTGAGGAGGTGCTCAGCGAGTTTCAGAGAGGGTGCATGGACGGTGGAAGCGAAGATGCAGTGTCCATAACGACCTGATGTATAGGCTGCGGCTAAGGAGAGAGCAGGATTTCCATGGCCCAAACCTTGGGTCCACCAAGACCCTGAACCATCTAATGTGGGCGTAAGGAGATTTTCTCGGGCTGGCTCTCCAGATTTGGATTTGTTTTGGGTTGACAGAGTTTGGAAATAGTCTCCAAATGCAGAATCTATAGGAAGTATTTTATCCGCTGAGAGATGCTTCATTTGAGTGAATGGATACCAGATTTTTTCGTGAGCTTTTTTGGCCATCTGTTCCAGATCCTCAATTCGTGATATGTTTCGTTGATGGGAAGCTTCTAGTAGAGCTTCAATCTCGCCGGATTGAGCAACACTTGAGTAGTAAGAAGACATAGATTCTTCATCTTCCTGTAAATTTGGTAATTGATTTGGTGGGGGCGGGACAGTTGTTGTATTTACACCTCTTTCTTGAAAGTATTTCGATAGATATGCATAATTTCCGTACTTTTCTTCCTGGAATATCAAGACGGAGTCTATGTCATATCCTCTAAGATGTAAACCTATCTCAGCGTTAGTCCAGCACAATTAACCAGAGATATTTTACGGTTTCCTTCAGATTTTGTCCGAGCAGGAATTTTCACATACTCTCCCAAGCACTAATCGTTGCAGAAATTCCACCTAATTTCGGATCACCAACGAGAAACACTGGCATCCTCAAAGGTCTCAGTGCATCTACTTGACTTGTACCAGAAGGTGTTGGCGAATGCACACCGCCAGCACCTTCCACTATGATCATGCCTTCTCCTCTCCTTTCATAACTTTTTGTCCATTTTTTAACTTGATCTGAGATCGCTGTGACAATCTCGTGATCATTTGGCGGCTGCACGTGTTTCGAAGTTAGCGAAGGAAGGTTCTTCGATCATATGTTCTTTCCCAATGTCAAAACCAAACAATGCTATTTGAACACAGAACATCGAAATTTGGGTAACAGAGCCAAGATTTAGTCTCTCCTGGTTATAAATGAAAGTTACCAAACACACCTTCACGCCCCTTGCCGCTATGTGCGGGCTGACAGCTTCACCATATCTAAACAAGCATGCTATTTTCGACCCTTTTGCAAATTTTTCAATATGTACATCATCAGCTTCGCTCAATGGTCCTGTTGAAACCGGCTTCAAATAATATGGGGTTTGCTTTTTGGCGAGCAGTTGTCGACAGAGAAGTGTTGAGAAGATAGTCTTCCCCAAAGATGTATTGGACGCCGTTAGATGATAGACAGGAAGCGAACGTGAAAGGAGAGAGGGTGGTGGTTTATACATCTTGACCAAAGGGAGGGAAAGGAAACATTCGAACAAGTAAAAAGAAGCTCGGAGTTGAGTCAATCGCTGATTGAGATTCGAACAATGAGGGGTGAGTAGAGTATGGTGGGGTCGCTTGCATGAATGACTAATAAATGTTTATCCGATTTGCCAATCTTCACATCTACCCCTGAATCATCTCCACAACAGCTTCAAACCATGCTAATGCGATCTGCGGGAAATATCCATGCTGGCACGCATTCACCAATTCTGCTAATGTATCGTTTCTGGAAGCAGCATATCACCAGCTAATGCAAACCGAGCTCTCGGCAAGACTTCAACAATTTTTGAATACTGGACCCGAGTCGAGAAATGACTCACGAATCAAATCATATTATCTCTTTACATGTATCCATCTGTACAATGTTACCACAGTTCTAATCATACATTACACATTCATTTTATAGCGGGGCAAAAATGCCTACACTCGAAGAATCCATGACCTCGGCACTCAAACGCCGAGCACTGAAATCCTCGCTCCGAAATCTATCGTTACCATCTACTATACAAACCACATCTGGGGCTACACCAATCGACTTCTCATCTAACGATTTTCTCTCACTTTCTACATCTACACTTCTACATAATGAGTATCTCTCACTTCTCCGATCTCATTTATCACCTCCAGCATGCGTGGAGTCATCACCATCTTCAAAACCAAACCCGCGAACTTTAGGTAGTACAGGTTCCCGTCTTCTAACTGGAAATTCTCCCCTCGCACTTGATCTTGAATCTCAAATTTCTGCCTTTCATCGCTCTCCGCATCTCGGCTCTGGTGCTCTTCTTTTTAACTCAGGATTTGATGCTAATTCTGCATTTTTTGCCTGTGTTCCTCAAAAAGAAGATGTCATCGTTTACGATGAACAAATTCACGCTAGTGTGCATGAAGGCATGAGAGGGTCACGTTCTAGGGTCTTTATTGCCTTTGAACATAACAATGTTTGTGATTTACGGAGAGTTCTGGATGCAGTTAAACGAGAAAGAGAGGGGAGAAATGTATTCGTGGCGGTGGAAAGCTTGTATAGTATGGATGGAGATTTATGTCCTCTGCGCGCCGTGGTAGACACTGTCGACGATATCTTTGGGTTAGGAGGAGTTACTGAAGGAGGGAGAGGATATATTGTGGTAGATGAAGCACATTCGACTGGTGTTTATGGACCAAATGGGCGGGGACTGGTTTCTGAACTAGGACTGGAGGAAAAGATATTTGCGAGGTTGCATACTTTTGGAAAGGCACTTGCGGGAAATGGTGGTATGCTCCTCATCTCTCCCTTTCACTGAATTTCTCACTGTACACTCAATCTCGTAACCTGATGATTAAATACTAAATTAACAAATAGCTATAATCTTAACCACACCATTAACGCGTCACTACCTCCTCAACTACGCACGCCCTCTCATCTATAGCACCTCGCTCTCTACGCCCTCTCTCCTTCTAATCGCAGCCTCTTATTCTCTTCTTTTGTCCTCCTCCACCGCCCCCCTTCAATCTCATGTTCGTTCTCTCTCTCATAATTTCACATCTTTGCTCTCCCAATTACCTCATTCTCTCTACCTCAGACCGCAGCATCAAACCCCCAACCCATACACCGAGGATCTAAACTGGACACCCATATTCTCTCTTCAGACACCTGAGCCCAAGGATCTAGCTGCCTTTTGTCAAAAAGCAGGCTATAACGTGCGGGCAATAATGAGTCCAACAGTCAAAAAGGGAAGTGAAAGAGTCAGGGTCTGTTTACATGCTGGTAATACATTTGAGGAGGTTGAGGGATTGGTGCAGTGTGTCAAAGAGTGGATTGAGGTCATGGAAAAGAGAGTGAAGGGCCAGGTGGATGAAACTTTGGTGACCTTTTCTCCTTCAATAACTAGTTCCACAGTGGATGTTCAGAGGATCAATGGCGCCGATGTAGGTGCAAGTTTTAAAGGGAAGACTTCAACAGAGAGAGCAAAGCTATAGGTCTACCGTATGATGAAGCCACATCGTAAACTCAAATTAAGATCTTCGCACAACAATAAAAAATCACAATACAGCAAAGCAAACCAAGAGAAACCGAGGATGTAGCCAAGTATGATCTGGAATCAGCTATCAAACCAAATATTATTCTCCGAAACAAAACTAATGGATAACACAACTTTGAAGCGGAGAATACCTTGAGGTCTAAAACGTTCCAAGAAATCTGTAAACTTCTTCAACGGGTGATTAATAAGATGGACCAACGGATAATCAAAGTTCCAAGACTTGCTATCTCGCAGTTGTCACTCGGGTCTCAACGCCAATACTTTTACTTCGAACTTTAGCCTCGGATCTCACACATGATTGTTACTATGTACTTCATTCTCGCTTAGTATTTTCTTACTGTTGCTGTAATTTTGCTGCCGAGAGTTTTTACTTTTTTGCACTACTTTGGCTTCCATTTGATGAAGGAACGAGGAACATCAATCAAACACAACAGCTATCCAACAAACTCCCAACAATATAACAGAGTTTACTTTCTCGGTGCTACTACAAACGCCGATGCGATATCCGGAAGATCTTCTCCATTTCTTACCTCGGCAATGTCAAGGATCAGTCAGCCCAAGCTTCTGCACGGGCCGATCCACCTTCACGTCGTGACAGCGGGGAATTTCTCGCTTTTCCCCGCCAATCAGATGAGACAATTGATAAGTGGACAATTCCCGGTTATATAATTTGTTGAGCTGCCCCGCTGGATCATCTGGGGTTACAATGTTACATAAATAAGTTGTGTAAATAAACCCCTCACTTAGCTTGGTTTCGACGTTTGACTTGTCTCCTTCCTTTTTGTCTCTCGTTGAGTCACGATTCGGTTTAGCTAGATATTAGGTAGTAATGGCGATGGATTCATTGGACAGTAGCTTGATTTGGAAGTTGAAGATATTTATCAGAGATTTTGGTTCATTTTCTTTAATTCGCGTTACTATACCTGCTTCATAGAAGAAGGCGAAGAGTGTGTCTCTCTACATTAGATCTCTACTTCACTCCAACATCATGGCACCCCTCCGGGCCACCCTCTTCCGTCCCCTCCGCTCCAACACCCACAAGCTCCCTTCCATTTCTCTTCCCCTCCATCCTCAAGCCCTGAACTCCAAAAACTACGGCACTGTATCATCTGTTCCTCCTCAAGCTACAGAAAATACTGTTACATCTCAAAAAGATGTTTACCAAGAAGCTCTCAACGCAACTGAACCTCGCACTAACTGGACGCGAGAAGAAATCAAGACAATTTATGATAAGCCATTGATGGAGTTATGTTGGGGAGCAGGAAGTTTGCATAGAAAATTTCACATACCTGGAGCTATTCAGATGTGTACACTGTTGAATATCAAAACGGGTGGTTGTTCCGAGGATTGTTCTTAGTGAGTCTGCTTTGTTCTCTGTGGATATATATCTGTTAGCGTCGTCGTTTTGTTCTGCGCTGTGCATGTAGATGTACAGATTTCCTTTTCTTGCTATCGTCTTCTGTTATCCAAGAAATGATAATGCTAACACCTCACGCCCAGCTGCGCCCAATCATCACGCTATCAAACCGGTCTCAAAGCTTCCAAAATGATATCCGTTGAATCCGTCCTCGCCGCTGCCCGCATCGCTAAGGACAATGGCAGCACCCGTTTCTGTATGGGCGCCGCGTGGCGTGATATGCGTGGTCGTAAAACCAATCTCAAAAATGTCAAAACAATGGTTAGCGAAATTCGTGGCATGGGCATGGAAGTATGCGTTACTCTTGGAATGATTGACGCAGAGCAAGCTCAGGAACTCAAGGAAGCAGGTTTGACTGCTTATAATCATAACGTGGATACGTCCAGAGATTTTTATCCAAAAGTCATTACAACAAGGAGTTATGATGAGAGATTGAACACAATCAAGAACGTGAGGGAGGCTGGTATTAATGTTTGTACTGGGGGAATTTTGGGGTTGGGTGAGAATAAGAGTGATCATATTGGACTTTTGGAGACGGTGGCTACATTACCTTCGCATCCAGAATCATTTCCCGTGAACATGCTGGTGGCCATCAAGGGAACTCCACTGGAAGGAAACAAGAAGGTGGAATTTGAGAACATGTTGAGAATGGTAGCAACAGCTCGAATTGTCATGCCAAAAACCATTGTACGCTTGGCTGCCGGAAGAGGAGAATTGAGCGAAGAACAACAGGTTTTATGCTTCATGGCCGGTGCCAACGCCGTATTCACCGGCGAGAAAATGTTAACAACACCTGCCGTTGGATGGGGAGTTGACTCTGTTGTCTTCAACAGATGGGGCTTGCGACCCATGGAAAGTTTCGAGGTTGATGCTTTAAAAAACGACAAGCCAGCTGCGGCTGCCACTACAGAGATTCCGGTGGAGGAAAGTAAGGCAGAAATGCCCGGTACGGTTGCATGATTGATTGTTTGATTTGGATACCCCATGGCGTTTGGTGCGCTTATCACATCGAGTTTATCTAAGGAGATAGTAATCGAACAATGGAAGTGCTGTTACGCCACCATTGGGATTGGCGTATTGGACTGAGATCGACTATACCGCGAAAATGTTTTGCGCTATCGTGTGTTGTCGTCTCGTGGGATTCAGCGTTGCTTTGTGTTTTCGTTTTGGTTGTGTTTGAAGTGGAGGGACGGTTATATAGATACGAAGAATTTATATATACGTCTGTGTGATTGGCAGAATATATTGTTCCTTTGCATTGTGAATACAATTGTAATTACGAGGTAATAGAATGACAGGCCGGCACCTCAGGAATTTCATTACCTCCCACTAACTCAGGAAGAGCTCACAAGTACACTGCAATCAAATGAAAAATGCATAACGTTAGAAGGAAAATGATAAGCTTTTCAAGAACTAGCAAAAGGTACAGCCCTCCCAGTGATCCCTTCCTGGTCGTAATCTTCAGAATCAAAACATAGCATCAGCGAACTGCATGCTAACCATAAACCTTCAAACCTCAAACCACTTTTTTTTATAGAAACGATCCATGCAGCCGAAACCCCTCACAAGAAAAAAGATAAACAAAATATCTCTCGAGCCCGTTTCAAGAAACCTAACTTCATCGACGACTTAAGAACACTCGGTGAGGTACTGGTGACTATGTGATAAAACCCGAAAAGGAAAGATAATAGAGGAGGTGCTTCACCACTCAAGTAGGACTCTTACTAATTGTCTAACTGAAAGTCGTGTTCTCATGTGTTCTTCTTTTGGAACTTTGTGATTCAACTCCCTGTCAGCTATGAGAATAGTTGTCCAATCATCTTAGGACAAAGCAAGGCATCAAATTTGAATGGTATTAACTATACATTCATTATCGTACAGAGTAAATACCTAGCAGATACTTCCAAATCTTCAACCTTTATACACAGTTTCTCACATAGTGCTAAAGATATGAGGAACTTGGCCGTTTCCAATCGTATCTGTTTGTGATTTCTATACAATATGTAAGTAATATAATCAGCGGTTTTGTACTAAAAGTATACAAGCCGCGCCCAACACCATGCTCTAACGCCTGGCTCCCTCTCCCATTTGTCCAAAAAGAATTCTTGTACAGCGCTCTATTTCAAAAGGCTCTTCTTCAAACAGGTAACACTCGTTTTCCCTTCGCATCCTGCTGCTGTTTTCCTTCTAACCACGCCCCCAAAATACCGCCTGAGCATCCTATCACTATAGCGGATACACTGCCCACGTTTATTGGATTCGAATACATGTACATCCCTAGCAAGGCTATTGCCATTTGACTCGAAGATTCAACAATCGCATGGAAACTTGACGATGACTTTCGAACAATTGCGGCGGAATAGAATATTACAGGGAAGATTCCGAAGCAGGTATAAATTATAGCCCAGATAGTCGATGTCCGTATCGAAGATGGGAAGCAATCATTCATGTTCTCGTCAGAGAAATCCTCGATGAGGAAGGAGAGCGCTGACGCGATGATTAATATAAGCACATGATTATATAGGAAAACTAAGAAATGTCAGTCAGCCGTCCCTGAGTTCTCGCAATGAGAGAAGACATACTATCCCATTGACCAAATTTGAGATTCGGCACAATCTTTGCCTTCCATGCTTCATATGTGCTGTACAATAACAGATGTATGACCATGAAAATATATCCAAGAAATAATATCATGACAGGGTCTTGAGGTTCCAATGTTTGTTCAAGTCGGCGGTCTCCATAGCTGGCTTCTGCATGCGCGTTTTCCGCAATGACTGAGATTATTATGCCGGAGAAAATTAGGAGATAGGATTTAAATGCGAACGGAGGAATCGGTGTCCCGAACAGAATGCTGTCGACGTAGGGGACCGTGAAAATGGTCGTAGTAGAAAGGAGTATGTACGTAGGTAATGAAAGACATTGAAGCGCTTTGTAAGATATGTAATTCGAGACGAGGAGTAGTACAGCTAGTGGAAGCCCTGTATAGAATTCTGGTTAGCATCTGCAATCCCCAATTGGTTCAGATCGCGCAACGCATACAAGTCTTCAGTTTTTGGAACTCTAGCCCTGCTAATTCCTTGAGATACCCGCCCCTTTTCAATAACCATATCACTGCGAGAGCAGTTCCTGACTATTGAAATCCCAATGTCAGTATGCGCAAGGCACGAAGCTTTTGTCAAACCAACATACCTGAAGCGCCAGTAAGAAGAAGTTCAGATTCCAGTATTGACCTGAGATAGCATATTTCAGAATCAAAGCTAACAGGGCGCTAGAACTTCCGTATGCCACCACATCGAGCCATTTCCCCGATTCTCCTCCCCTTCTCCTCGCAGGTAAATATCGGTCCTTCTCCTTTTCTTTGCCCTTCGAATAACCATTCATCGTCATCGGCTTTCCGCGGGGTGTGTTCTTCTTCTTCGATGGATAATGGGTGCCGCACTCATAGTACAGGATTACACCATTGATTTCTGCCCTCAATCTATCCTCTTGCAATTGAAATTGTTTGGTCGGTCAGGCTTGTTACGTTTGTAAGGAACAACGAGGTGACAATTAAGGATCAAAGAAACGGTGCCAAGAGGTAGGTAAGCTCAGACTGGTGGGTCGAAATTTCGCGTAGGTTAAGCTTATGGTGTGGTGCAAGCACTGTGTTGAGGACCCTGAATATTAGTAATTCGGCATGTGTTGAATTTCATCGCATCCTTTTAGTCCTAACAGAACGTTAATGGACCACACGTAGGTTAACATTGGAAGGCATGTTGAAAGTCATGCATCAAGAGGTGCTATTTGATGGTTGATGTTGATAGTTTGAAGAGAGAGAGCAGCAGTCACATGTTTACTGATTAGGTAAGCTATAGGTACGATATATCGTATAGTCACTAGTATCACGATACACTTTACGATTTAGTCAATGGATTTTCTTTGAATTTTCTTACATTTGTTAGCTGTTGTACAGCTACTTTGGTTACCTATCTATCTGATTGACCACCTAGGCGGGGGTGGGTGGACTTGGTGTACTTGAAAGACCTCACAAATTATACAAAAAAAATCTGCTGGGCGCATCCTCTACGTTTCTTGGTTTCCTTCAATGATGCTGACGATCGCAAGGTTTCTTGACGCGTGGTCCATGGCCAACCATTCATCTAACACCTCGCATTCGTAGCACAACTCTTCTCCTGGTGGGGGATCTCTGATTATGATTTCGGGAACCATAATTCTACGATATTTACGATTTTGTTTCACAAAGAATCGCCTGAGGCGTGCTTTACAGAGCATTTGCTCTGTGATATCTTGCAATCGATGATTTCGCGAACATTGCAGGTCTTGGACTACGAAAGTCTGCAGATGACAGAATGGAAAAGCGAGCCAATCACCTGGATCAAGTTCCAAGTATCTATCTATATCGATCAAGGGTGGTCTAACGTCGCAAATTCTGGCAGAGCTTTGGACAGAATTGACAACAGTCTTTTCCGTGAATAACGATGCTGTATATAAGTTGATAGAGTCTCTCAACAATACCGAGTCTTGTTGGGTGTTGAAGAAGATCGCTCGACTGTTAAGGCGCGTCAATCTCTTGTAGACTTTCTTTGCTTCATCATGGCTCAGCCTGTTAATACCGAGAAGTACCTCGGGAATCTCAATCTCAGCTTCGTGGGACAACAATCAAGTCACATCATGGACAACAGGCGCTGCGATGGCCTCTTTCCAGATCATAAGTTTAAGTTCGTCTGGGAGCCTCGAGAAGGCGTTAAACATGTCCCTTATTGTCAACTTTGCGAAAGCTTCGCAGAGTGAGTCCATCTCTGATTCAAAGTTATCTGACATGATTGATGGATTAATCTTTTTCTTTTCTGCGGTATGTTCAGGGTGATGTTCTGGGAAAGAAAAACTGGGTTGTTTCCAGACGCATTGCATTTAGATACAGAAAAAGTCGCTGTTTTTCCCCCTTGATCTCCTTGTAGAACACATGTTCAGGACGTCAGAACAGGCTTCGAAGTATTGGCAGATATGGTCCCACGGGTATACAACACAGGAGTTAAACTAGTTTTTAGGCCATCGAAACCAGCCCGGCATGAAGAAATACCCTCCTTACTGCCTGATTTGTTTGATACATCGCAAAGAGATACCCGTTGTTCCATAGGCAATACCTGTGGATCTTCAGCAAAATAACGTAATGGCTGCATCTGATTACAGTAGTTGAGCAAGTAATTTCGAAAAGAAGCTCTGTTCAGACACTGTTTTGTGAGAGTTTGGACGACTGGCTTCGTTTGTACTACCTGTCATTTGATAGTGGAGAGAATGAGACATAGATACTCAGCAGTCTTTAATAGACCAAGACAATACAGACGACTTGAAAATGAGTGGCCTTGAGTTGTGTATAATGTTTGAATGTGTACGCAGAAGGTATTCATTGTCCTACTCAAGGTCAAGCCCGATTTTAATCTCTGAACAAGTAAGAAACAACCCTCGCCCTAGAAATATAGATAATACCGTATCCCTAGATCTCATATTTGACTTTTGAAATATCAAATAGATACCTGAGAATATAATTTAGGAGTTAATCAAGTCGACATTTTTACATCCAACTAGCAATCTACTGGAAATAAGACTAACCTGCATTTATCACAAGATGTCTTCCAGAATATTTAAAGAACGCGAAGAGGAGCGAATCACCACTGATTTATTTCAAGACCTGTTCCGAATGTCACTACAGCGCCAAGATGAAAACCAAGTCGACGAGGTCGGCGAGCAAGAGCTGAGTCTTTTCGTCACCCAAAATGATGATATTCAACAGTCCATCTGGAGTGAGATTCTGGCACCAGAAGATAAAGAATTGACAGATCCATTCGATTTCAGACTTTACGCAAGATATCCGACCGATACAGTCGAAGCCCTCGGTGAGAGCGTGCATCAAATTGAATCCATCACGATGCCATCCAAAATCATTCCTGGTTTCAGCCAGGGTGCACGACTCAACATGCCCCTCATACAATATCTCAGAGCATGGCATCAAGATCACGAAGAACCTTTTCCTTTTCATAATCTGACCCACTGTGCCATCGAAGATCCTGCTTGTCACCCCACGGTTACAGGCCACAGATTGTTTTCAACTGAATATTGTACATATGTACGTAAACAAATCGTGCGATTTTTCCGAGAGGAAAGTCGACGACATCCTGAAGTCAGGATTCCCAGAGTTATTGCTTACACCCAGCGCACAGGACCTGACAGATGCAGTGATTGCAATGCAGAGGTCAGACGAAGACGGCTAGGAAGGTTGTTGGGGCATTAGTTAGAAGAAGGTAGATCCATCTTCTGACTGTGTCTCATATTTCAAATCCCCGTTCTATCAACTTGTGTTTCGGCCTTGAGCATCTTTCCTTACTATTTTCTTGGCTCTGAGTATTTCTTTCTACTATTTCCTTGACTTCATCGAATCTATTCGTTTCCTTTTTCATAATTATAATCTTTTCTTTTCCCTTGATTTTTTCCCCCTGTGTATCAAAACTTAGTGATCCTGATATGAAGTAATGCTGGTACTGCACATAAGTAGAAACTGCGGAGTAAGGTGTGAACAGGATGCAGGAAATTCTAACTCAAAATGTATGGAGCGCGAAGTCTTTGCTATACCATGCGTCCACTCACAAATACTGTTAGATTGTCAATGGAAAAGTGAGTCTATCCCAAACCGACCTCATTGCAAGGCCAAATTTGGAATGATTATCCGAGTAAATTATCGTTCTCTGGAAGATCAATACTGGTTCAGAACACGTGGTAAAGTTGTTCCATTCCAGTAAATCCGACAGTCGGCTTGATCGCTATAAACTGGACTCCGCGCAGAATTCAATCCATTATAGCCGATCCTTTTAACTCCATCAGCGCACTTGGCTCGTCACCCGCGTTTCTAATTGTGAAAATCCATAATAAGTCCACTAAATCACTAATTAATATCTTACTAATTAAAAGATATCTTAATAACTAAATAGAAGAAGACAAAGCTGTACACAAACATGATGGTCTTACTAGCCGTACCTGGCTACATTTGCAATATTAAGTTGACAGTAGTAATAAGTAGATGCCCGTACGAACTCTATACCGCATTTCAAGACGAAGTCTTACACGAAGAATAAATCAGCTAGTAAGTTCATCGAATGCAATGCCAAATAATTGTTGTACTATCAATGCGAGATATCCATTACCCTTCCTACCGTACCTCCTATGTGGCTCTTTGCTTATCATATACGACTCTCCACTTAACTTTCTACATTACCTAAATGAGCATGAACTTCGACGCAAGTGTCTTTGCTCCTATGTTCTCTAACAACCTTTTGTTTTGGTTGAGATAGATCTCGTCGAATGATCTTGAAACCCCATGTTAGTAGGCTTGGTAGCTGGATGTATTCTCACTTGTGAATGGGGAATCGGATCCGAAATTCTGGTACCTATGCAAAATGGCAATGGAAAGTTGTATTTAATCTGCTTCGCTCGTATGGTATAACTCTGGCATTGCGGTTGTTATAGAGGGCTGCAGGTCAATGGAAGAGAATCGTTAAAAATTTACATTAGGGCCGGAATTCTCTTTTTTTGAAGAAAGAATTGAGAACAAAGAGAGACTTATAGTGTTAGGCAATCTTGTTCCCGGGTTAAAATGTATACAGAATGCAGGAAGATGATTGTTCAGAAGACTTCACCACTGGAGATGGAGGAAAACAATTCACACGTCACACTTCATGCTTAATCAGTTGAAAACTTTTTGGCTTTTAGTTTTAGAAAGCTGTACAAAAATTTCTTACATTTATGCTTGATATATTTATTTACTATTCAAAGTATGTAATCCATGTATGTTATATGTAGCTGGCAGCAAGATTGCCAACATCGGCTAGCTGTAGATTGGGTGCTGGCGACTGCGCTGGGTCGATCCAGTTCTCCCAGAACTTCACGCCTTCTATACTTACTTCCCTACATAAAGCACCTCTTTCCTCAGCCATTTCAAGTTCTTCTTCGGCTACTCCTATGCTCCATCCAAAACGTTCTGCGGCGTCCTGTGATGTGACACCCTGCCCAAATTCTTGCCAGTCCCATGGCACTTCCTTCTCCGGTGAAAATACGTGCAAATCTCTCAACCATGCCAGCAAAGTTTTGATAGTCTTTTCGTCAGTTCTATCACTGCCTTGAACCACTAGTACTCCACTACGAAACTGTCTCAATCGTACAGGAAGCTTCAGCTTCTCCCATAATCTTGCAGCCTTTTCGAAGTCCAACGGACTAACGAGTTCAACACCGCCCCGAGCACGGTTGAAAGTAGCCCATAGATCAACCAGACTAATAATACCTCCAGTCTTGCGCAGGATTCCTCTAGCATCATCTGTGAGAAACTCTGCAAGATTCCTTGACAACTCTGAAATATACAATGACTCGGAATTGCTCCCACCACCAAGCATATCTTTCGTCGTTACTAAACCAAGGGCACTTGCAACTGCATTAGATTCAGTATTTCCGTTTGCATTATTACTGCTGGCAAATGATTCGGCAAGAGCAATAATCTCTTTGGCCGACGCCATCAATGCGTCGAGATCCTCAAAAGCACTTCCTATGACAAGTTCATTATTCTTACGGACTTCAAGACGTCTTTGTTCCAGGCCTGCGATTCCAACCGTTTTCGTCCGCTCGCCATTTGGTGTAGAACTACCCGACCCTGATCCACTATCTGTCCTAACATGACGATTGGTTTTGGGTATCGGGGGAGCGTTTTGAAGAAGCCATTTACGCTGTGTCATGGATGCTTTGAGACGTTCGAGAAACACTTTTTCTCCACCACCTCGAAATGACAATTTGATGCTCTCATTGGTTTCCGTCCCAGGCGCTGGCAGATTATTCAATGTTGGGCCTGGGGACAGTTTACGTCGTTGTGAGGGACTTAATCCAGTTGGGAGGTCTTGTGACAGTAGTGGAGCCCCGCAAAGCTCACAAGCCATGAGCGATGGATGATTCAAGAACGTGCATCTAGGACAAGCAAAGGATGCCTCATTGGCTCCACCAGAGGGAGACTCATCTCCAACTCCGAAATGACTCGAGGGTGTATCCCAAGAATCAGATTGCGGACGAGGGGCATCTGGCCGACCTCTCACTGGTAAGGGTGTTTTAACTGAGGTTGTAGTGGAGGGAGTCGGTCTGTTGCCCGCACTCGATATAGCTGCCTTAAGAATAAGAGCGAACGGAGGTTTGATACCACATGCTAAGCATGGGGGCAAAGGAGTGTTTGCATTAGATGTGACTGGATCGAAATTCGAGGGGACAGGATTTGAGAAAGAACAGATAGGACAGATCCATGTCGCGCTACTTGCGGGTGTAGGTTCGGAAGCTGGCAGATGGAATGGACTATCGGTTCGTGATAATGGAGATGATGTTGCACTTCTGGATGGAGAATGTAGACTTGTTAGAGCTCGATTTTGGACTGAGGATCGTTTCGAAGGCTTCGGGACAAGAGTAATCTTGGCGGATGATTTCAAAAAACCAGCCTGTAACGATATTAACTATGTATAGCCTCAAGAATATAGCTAGTAGCTCTTACGTAAAATTCATAACGATCAACGTCTTTGAGATCTATTGCTGTAGAATTCCTTCTTGGGTCATCATTGTCCACATAACATATTCGATGAGATGTCAAGTAGACCTGACCATTCTGATGATCAGGAATTTTGTATTTCCTATTTACAGTTTAGTTAAGCAAATCTCCTTCTCATATTGCTTGCTTGCGCAAACACTTACCCCTCATAAAGCCCAACATTGTCTTGGACAAAGAGGTTGACCTCATCTGGCAAATAGGAAGGCCTCAAAGCAGTCGTGAGGTCTAAATGTTTTAAAAACATTCGTCCACGCAAGCCATGTACTGAGAGTTTTTCTGATATCTGTCTGGGGACACTGCAGTGCACATCTGCTGGGAACAGTGAGAACAAACGATTGCAGCATCTGCAGGTCCTTGCAGAAGGTTAAGACAAATTCACATTCACTATCATTCCTTTATCATGATGCAATCATTACTGCTGTAAATTGGGCAATCCTGACTACTTGGACTACCGTAGCAAGTTTTTCCGCCTTTTCTGTCTCGTGACTGATCGACTATACGACAACTCATTCGGTTAATTGTCCATTTCCACCTAGGCAAACCAGCCATTCTTACAAAACATTCCACCACTCCACAACGTCGACAACTATTCTATAAAAAACCCCAGATACATTCTACACACCATCTTCTCAAGAGTCTTTCTTATCGAAGACCTTGTTACGTTTCTTGTATCGCATCACTAATATCTAAGAGCGTAAAAGCATAAGTTCTATATGTACAATACGATGGCTTCACAATGGAACTCTAATATTCCACCGCCTCCAGGTACGACAGGCTCATATGGCTATCAGCAAGGTGAGAAATCCACAGCTCCAGCAATACTTTTTTGTTCCAATATCTATATACTGGTTTCTGACAAAATTTCTACAGTCGCGCCGATAGTTGCCCCAGCTTATCATCCAGTGCAAGTTCGACAATCATTTAATCAAGCCCCACCCATAATGTATAACCCAGCAGTAATCCCCCAGCAATCACCCCCTCAATCAATACCACCTCCTGTCCAGAAGAAGAGAGACTGGCCACAGTCAGTTCGTAATTACGTTCAACGTTCATTCGATGTCGCGCATGCCATCGCCGGTATTGAACGTCCAGATATGGAAAATATGTTAAAAAAGACCATCACCGAGGCATCCGATACCGACACACTCTTCTCCCGTGATTGGGATAATTATCCACTTCCTCAACAATTAATACAAAGAGAACGAGCAAAGGCAGCTGCTGCGTGGCAGCAGGAATCCTTGAATTTTCAACTAGCTTCCACCGGTCTTGCGAATTCGGCCAAGAAGAGAAAATCTATAGAAGGAAGCAGTGATGAGAACCTCGCAGCAATGCCGCCCTGGCGTGCTAACAACCGCGCGGGAAATGATGATCGTGCCAATTTAACACCCTCCAAACAACGATTTGATAAACGACAACAACCATTCCAAGACGATCTCTCCCATAAAGGTACAAGTAAGTTTCAGAAGAACCTAGAGAAGCGACAAAAACGATTTGATGGTGGCTATAAATCTACCTATAAATCTAAAACACCTACACCGGAACCAATGATGGGTCCCTTGATCGGTACGAATACAACATTAGAAAAAGAGTACTTCCGTTTGACTACTGCACCCGTTGCTTCACAGGTTCGCCCTGAGTACATCCTACGGGAAACGCTAGATCTGTTGAAAAAGAAGTGGAAGAAAGAAGGAAATTATTCTTATATCTGCGACCAATTCAAATCTATGCGACAGGACCTTACAGTTCAGCGTATCAAGAATGAATTTACTGTTACTGTCTACGAAATCCACGCGCGAATTGCATTGGAGAAGGGGGATCTCGGTGAGTATAATCAATGCCAGACTCAACTTCGGGCTCTTTATGCCCAGAAGATAGGTGGTAATCCAGTGGAGTTCAAGGCATATCGTATTTTATATTTTATTCACACAGCTAACCGCACGGCATTAAATGATGTCATCGCGGATCTAACAAAAGCAGAGAAGGAATCCGAAGCGGTAATACATGCATTGAGTGTACGTTCGGCATTAGCATTGGGCAATTATCACAAATTCTTTAGACTTTACCTCGATACTCCGAATATGGGAGCATATCTTATGGATATGTTTGTCGCCCGAGAACGTTTGGCTGCTTTATCGAAGATTTGCAGAACGTAAGTCAATCCAAACGTAATCGCTTTAATGGACCAACTAACACATCGTAGTTACAAGCCCGAGGTCAAATTAAGGTTCGTCACGGAAGAACTAGGGTTCGAATCCGACGGCGATGCTGCCCAATTCATTTGTGACCACAATGGGCAGGCCTTGTTAGTAGAGAAAGATGGCGACCTTCGATTTCTTTCTGGCCAGGCCGGTCAGATTTTTGAAACTGCAAAAGCTGAAGCCTTCCGCGCGATTGATATCAAGGGCCAAATCTAACACTTTTGTTCTTCCCGAATTGGTTCATATATTGCCATCTTTCACCCATTTCGTCATTTTTTTTCTCTCCATGGTTATTCAAAGACGCCCTTCACCTTAAATCTACATGATTTAAGTTTCCTGATTGGCCTCCCCTCATAGAACGAGATGTGGGTCTAGATGACTGCGCGTTCCGTCTTCATCCGCTTGTCCTTTCACAGAATGGATTTTCGAGTCGACCAAGAACACACTCGAGTTTTCTTTTCCCCCTTCTTCGGTTTCGAATGGGATAAACCTTTTGCACTGTTATTTTCTTTCTCTTCTTTGATGCATGGTGAATATCTAGATGGAGTTTGTGGTTTTGGCGTATAGTGATGGAGTGGAGTGCTAGCCGTTAATGGTAAGCACATTGGGGCCAGGAGTTCAAAGTTCTTTTGTACCTTTGCATGGTGCTAGTGGAGGGAGCGTTTGATACAATCTTGCATGCATGGCGTTTCACAAAAGTGTGCTCGAGGCGGTTGATACCGCCTTTCATTTATCATGTTGGCTTATAGAACCCTCGTAGCTCTGTACATACTGCAACTTGAGGCGAGGGGTTACATTACGTAGTACTGACAAAAGTTTGGGGCAAATGATGGATACCAAATTTCAAGAACATTGAAAATAAACCAAAAGCTATCCCCCTGTCTTTTCGATTGAATTTGAGATGTGCATGTAGTTTTTAATACCATCGTACGATTTTTATGATTGTAGATTTCACAACGATAACTTTAATATATGATGAAAAGCATTTCTTCATGCCTAGAAAATTCTTTTCCCGGACCCTTATGCCCTGAATGTAAAAGCAGAGCTGCTTTAATCCAAAGCTCACTTTATCTCAACTGCTAACAATTCCTAGTCATTTTTACAAAATAGCTCGTTTCAGATAGAGCTTTTAGTGAGCAGTAGCGTCGATGTGATGAGGGGTCACGGGAGAATCAAGGAAGACTAGAAGCTTGAGGGAAGGCCGAGAGAAGCTTGAGAAGCTTGGGAGAAGGTGGAAAGAAGGCGGAGAGAAGACGGACGGAGAGAAAGGTTGCTTGGACTTTGATGTCAACGTTGGTTTGTCACATGTCGTGTGTATTATGGATGGTGGATGGTGGATGGTGGATGATGAATGGTGAGGAGCCTTGCTTTTTGTGCTTGGGGATTGGGGATTGGGGAGTGATTTTCTAGTAGGTGACTTTATTTGGATTGGGATCTGGAGAGAGGGAGGGGAAGCTTAAGAGGGGAGGGAAGAGAAAAGAGAGCTTGGATATGGATGTGCATGTGCATGTGCATGTGGTGTCGCTCGTGCAGTGAAGTGAAAATAGGAAATTAGTTGGAGGATGATAGGCGAGGGGGTTTGAATTGGAGTGGTATATATTCGATCGCTGTCAGCTAGCTAGCTAGATACCTAGATACCTACCATTATATGTATATTGTGATCTATTGGCATGTTATGGTAGTGAGTTTGATGAAATGGATGTATGCTTGTGAAGTAAGTAATTTATAGGTAGATGGATTTGATGAGACAGGACTGTAGTGATAGATATAGTGATATAGTAACAAAATAAGTTCTAGGAAAAGATGTTCTGGGTGTTGTAGGTGTAGATTTAAATTTAGATTTAGATTCTGGAGGTTTGAATATCGAGGTTGGAATATGGCTGGGGGTAAAACTGGACGATGAGCATTGAGAAGAAGGAAGTCAACCGCAGAGGTGATCTGAGGATATGGAGTTTTATCTATGTAGGTAGTTCAAGTTATGTGTAGGTAGTAGGTACGGGAATTATAAATTGGACGAATGTTTTTCTTTTGTATGGAGTATGTGGTTAGTTGAATGTTTGATGAGAGCTGGGGGTATGGGATGGGATATGAATGTGATATTAGAGGTGTATGATTAGGAGATACTACAACTCGGATATGATATAGAGTGGACTTTTGGAATGGGGACAAGTATTCGGGTATATATGCTGTGTAGATACCGGGTAGATGGGTGGGTAGGTAATGAAAGAATGGAAACTTGGAAATTTGATGGGCTTGTATTGAGGGGTTTCGTAGCTTATTGTGTTTCGATTGGTTTTGTGTGATGTATGAGATGTGAGATGTATGAATAATGATAATAATCACAATACCCAACAACTCCAAGCAAAACCCCTCTTCCTCCTTCTCCCTCTTAGAAAAATTCATTATCATCAGTATCATCATTATCAGTATCATCACTTCCTCCTTTCCTCCTCCTCCCTCCCTGCAAACCAACCAACTTCCATTCCATTACATCATGAGATACCTCAGCGTTTCAGATCTCTCGCTAAACACCACCCTCGGGCTCCCTAGTACAATATCTAGGTACGGGACTCCACATGCCACATGTTGCATACGATGTCGTTTTGTACCTGCTTTTTTGACTTCTTGCTTGCTTGCTTGCTTGCTTCTAGAATCGGGAATCGGGAATCGGGAATCTGAGGGGATGATGTATGTTGAGTAGTTTTTACCGAGTGGTGTATTAGAGAATGGAAAATTCATAGAGGGAGAATAGATGTAGGAGGAATGGGTTGGGAAGTGGTGAGTTGTAGAGTTGTAGTTGTAGCGTTGTAGAGTTGATGGAACTTGAAGGCTGTGGTTTGTGATTATTAGTTAGCTATGGAGGATATGTGAGAAGTTATCTCTGATGATATAACACTTTCAATACTTTCAACATTTCCAGTCTTACTCTCAACCCAACTCAACTCAACTCCAAGCACAATATAGTATATCAAAACAGGAAACCAAAACCAAAATACCCCAAAATGAAACGAATCGAAACGAAACATAAAAGGAGTAATCCACACCAAGTACTCTAATCTAAAATCTAGACGTATGCAGAAGAAGATAGTATTACTGTATTGATACCTATTTCGTATATGTAAGGCATGGTATAGGAGGTGGCTTTACGATTGTGTGATGAGATTATTTATTTGGTAGGGTGTGTGAAGTGAGGAGGAGGAGGTGGAAGTGGAAGTGGAGGTAGAGGTGTTCAGAAGAAGAGCATAGGAAAAAGGAAAAAGGGATTAGGATTAGAGTTGGGGTTGGAATTGGGTTTTATTTATTTATTTAAAACGGGGAATTGGGGATTGGGGGTTGAGATGTTGTATTGGAGCTGGATGTTATGTTATGTTATGTTATGGTGAGATGGCTTGGGAGATTGGGGGTATTTATGAATAGATGGATGGATGAATGGGATATCACGATAGGTTTGGAAAGATTAAAGATGGAGGGAAGATTAGAGAGTTGTAGATAGGATTGTGATATATATCTTATGAATATAAATATAAATCAAATCATCTCTAATACCCCTTTCAATTCTTTTCATCAATTATTATAAAAACCCTTAAGGAATTATGTATATATCTACCTATATCCTCTAGTTTTGTAAATAAGTTCTCAGCATATATATCTTTCTATTCATATTCCTATATTAGAGAATTAATACACATAATAATATAATCCCATTAAACAAATCTAAACAAACACATCACCTCACACCATACCATACCAAAACCAAACAAAGCCAAACAGAACAAAATCCCTCTCAGCCCTGAAATGATGGGGCATTTACTTACCTAAAACCTACTATACCTACTTGATAAAAATCCAATTCCACTTTCCACTTTCCAGCTGCCTCGTGAATCAAGCGTGCCGCCGTTAAGGATGAGTGGGGGAAGATGTGAAAGAGAGATTGTTATTGGAAGAATTTGGGATTGGAGGTGTGTGGATTTGAGACATGTTATGTACTCTGTATGGAGTGTGCTGATGAGAAGGGGAGTGCAGATGCAGGTCCCAGGTTTCTATGGTGAGTAGGTGGGTGGGTGTTTGAGGAGATTGAGGTACTTGGTTTGGGAGGTAGGCTCGAGGTACGGTAGATAAAAATGAAAAATTGAGGGATTTGTGTGTGTGGGTGGGTTTGTGGGTTTGTGGGTGGATTGGGATTGTTGTTGGTGTTTATATATAACGTAGTTTATCAGCATGTGGGCCATATCACCATGTGGGCCATTTGAAAATACACCAAAATTAGGCCTTTTTCAATATTCTTATTTTAATAACTAATCATTATTTTCGAAAAAGAAAAGAATCTTAAATAATAATAAAAATTTAGCTTTATAAAAATCTAGGTTTTATATAAATATTCTTATTATATTATAAAGAAAGTGGAAATTGTCACGGTTTTTATTACAAAAATATTATTCCTTTAATAACTATTTTAATAATTCGAATTTCTAATAAATAATTAGATTTTTATGATAATTATATAATTAAATTTGATAGTTTCAGATTTTATAAAATTATATTATTAAATGAAGAAAGTGCACGGTTACACACAGACGAATTTTGTATGTAAAATGAGGTGGCCCACATGCTGATATGGCCCACATGCTGATAAACTATAAATATTTAGATATATTTTGTATATATATATATAACGCATGATATAGTAGCTACATAGTATATATAGTATATAACAAATCATAGATAAGTAGTAGACAGTAGACAGTATATAGATAGCTCTATTACTAGTATTATAACTACCTATATAAGTTAGTACTATATCGTATTATATAACCTTGAAATTCATAGGTAATATACGACAAGACCAATATACTACTTACATTTCAACAGCGCCCTCAGAATTGTCCACAATCAAACACGATGAGACACAAAAACAACACTTTATGTAAATGCAATTAATATCCAATACATACATGCATAGGTAGTAGGTATTTACAATAACGAGGCCACCTATCCATCGATGGCATCCTCGCTTTATGATCCTATATTTCACCCCGGCCTCGGGTTCCTTCCCGTGGGCTTTTCCATTTTCCCTATTGATCCTTCGACTCCCTTTCCGTCCGTCCCGTATCCGTTGCATTCATCCACGTTTGATCATCCTCTCAATCATACTTCCCAAAGGTATTTACTCACTCGGGCGCTCCCACAAGGCTGAAAGCTGATCCCAACAAGTACTCATAATCTTCTCTCTTCTTTCCTTCCCACCTGATCCAAAAATGATACCATGCAGAACCAAACTCCAAAATTTATGCCAAAAAGTCATTCCATTCAATTATTATTCTGACCTCTATCAATACCATGTTTCAGTGTTTTGAACCAATCTGAATTTTGATCCACCATGAAATTCGTGATATTGAATTCATTCGTTCCGTTTCCCATCTCTGGCATCTGTAGATCACCCACCCCATTCCCATTCCCATTCCCACCATTACCATTCCCCTGATTTTCACCAGGAGCGACCGGTAATCTGGGTACATTGAAGAAATCAAAAACATCCAAGTACTCCAACTCATTCGGCGCTGGAGTTCTGGCCGGAGTAATACTTGGCATTCGTGAAAGTCCAACATGCTTCGGTTGTCTCGAGATTAGAAAGTCTAAATCATATGCACATCTCCTCATATCCGCAAGGATTTTAACTGAAGAAGGAGTTACGCGTTCACCATGTGTACCAGCAGCATTTTCGCTATCGCGATGTTCGTCAAGTACCCGTTGAAGAATAGTTGTGTAGCGTTCAGCTACGAGCCAGTAGGTACCCATGTCTCGGAGTGTGTCAACGAAAAATTGGATTTGAGGACTGAGTTTGTGTTCGATGGTTGAACCATGGACGAGGAGTAAGCGGGCAGCTACCCAGAGGGTGAATGCAAATGGCGGGCCTAATTTTGGGAGCATGCCATTTTGAACCACGTATCTGTAGCGCTCGCTGTGTTAGTAAATCTTACTCGAAATTTGCTTTTGTACAACATCAAAATTTACGAGAGGATTGAGTCAATTATTAGAATTTCAAGGGTAGCAGTCAAGGTTAAGAGTTGATAAACATGATATACGTACTCTCCTAAAGCTGCAATGTTCTCAACAGCACCATGGCAACGTTGACTCGCACTATACGAAGGGGTGAAAATAGGTGATCGAGTTGTAGGATAAGCAGCCGATGAATGAAGCCGTATTACTGCTGTGTGATATGTCGCGTGTAGCATAACCCAGCCACAATTGATGGATTTATTGCTTCCTGGTTGAAAAAGCTTCGCCATGTTTCCATAATCCCCAGGCAGATTAAATTTCCATGAAGTGAGCATATTATCCAGTTCTCGATATTCGCCTTGCCATTGTTCAACGTCGGACAAAGCACTGATATCTACGGGCTTCTTCAAGAATTTATGAATCCTTGAGAGAATTCCAAGGATTTCGATATAATACGAGAATGCGCCAAGATTCTCTGGTTTGTCAATGTCGTACTCTGTCCTTTCGCTCGTGCGGAACCATCTAGTCTCCACATGCTGGTTTTTATTCCAAAGATCATCTCGACAAGGTAAAGTTCTGTCGATTTCCTTTTCGTCCAGCGCAAATTCAAAAGCTGTGGCAATTGTGGCATATCGATCCAAGAGGTATACCATCCAGAAAAGGCGTCTCCGTGATTCCTCTTCAATCCAGTTCTCCGGTTCTGGTAATACCATTGCTCGAAGTGTATAAATCGAAGGATAGTTTGGCGAGACAGAGAAAGAAGTGGTCTCTACAGCAAGTCCCAGTTGAACTACTGAACGTGTAATTAGAGCCAATAGATTCCATCCTGGTGGTCCATTGCTACTGCCTACAAGATCCAAAGCCAAGATAACTAAAGCCTGTAGAGCTTTAACCGAGGAATTTTCTAATCCATACAACAATACCTTCTGTTTAGATATATCATGATAATGTCGTCTTCTCTCTTCTGTGAGTCGTTGATCCGTAGAAAATCTTAGTGTAGTAGCTACAATGGCGTGTAGAAGTATTTTATCTGCTTCATCTAAAGCAGATGGACCAAACAATGAATCCAGTGTAGATCTTCGATGTAATATTGGACACCAAGTATTGACATACTTGAAATAGAGGTCAACTAATGCATATAGCAAATCGTATGGCGGTAACGCATGATCGGAAGAGACTTCATTAGGGTTTTGGTTTATGTTTAAGCTAGGTGATTGTAGAGGTGGTTGATTCGTACTATAAAAATCTGACGCTTGACTAGTTGGGATTGAGTGGTTTTGTTGCATATCCATGGATAGATGCGATCCTTGCGATACAGGGGTATGTTGCTGATGGAAGATATCGCCGTGAATCGATGGCATCGAGGGAGTTGGAGGCATTGGATTACCAAAATCCATGGGTGTATTTTGTTGTCCAAATGTAGAAGGCTTTTGAAGAAAGAGGGCTGTCTCTGCTCTGGCAACATGCCCTCCGCGATGATTAGGGAGCCCGTCGTTGTGTCTGAAGCTATGAATACTTTGTGGTGTACCGTGATCGCTGGGAACGCTATTGGCAACACTATTGCTGTTTTGATTAAAGGATGATTCTAAAATTTGAGCATGCGAGCGTAAGATTTCTTCGAGTCGATCCAATCTTTGTTCCAGTTCTCGACCGTAGCCAGCTCTTAAACCGGGTTTCTTGCGCTCTTTGTATTCACATATAGCACCATTGCGACTACACCATCCACATGATGGTTGGCCGCGATCACATTTGACCTGTTCAAGTCAGAATACAATCCATCAAATTTTCGAACGAACAATCTGAAGATTTCGGCAGTATATCATCAAAGTCATAGTGAGACACATGGAAGATACATCAGCGGCGCGCACATGTATTTTCAGCAATCTCGTGAATGCCGTTGAATCAATTGATACAAGATTGTAGAGATGAATTTGATGCATTTTGGATTGAAAAAATGGCCTGATACAGACGTACCTTTCTTTGCTTACATAGCTCACACCTTCGACGAAATGTCAGCCAATCATGTCCAACATTTTCCGCATCATTAATTGGGAGATGATCTTCCGATTCCTTGACCGGAAGAGGATTGGCAACAGAAGACTCCTCGTCGTTGTTGTTGTTGATATCAAGATCATTTGAGACACTGGGGACATCAGGGACATCAGGGAGAGCAGAATGAGACAACTCCTTACGAGACTGACATCGGCCGACGCTGCCTTTTGCGAGGACCGTCTCCATTTGCATCAATACTATCCTCCTCCCCGCTATAATATTGGTCATTCTCTCCATCACTCTCGGGTTGAGTTGCACCAGAACGTAGAGACGTTCTAGGTGATTGTTGGATATCCATAGAAGCCGACATTTGATTCCGATAACAAAATGATAATATTGATAACCCACCTGTTTCGAATCTCGGTGAAGATGGGAACGAAGAGGAAGGAGAAGCTCGGTATTAAATGAGCGAGCAGGTGGAGGTGGGGTTTTGAATTTTCTTACCAATAGCCAAGTGAATGTGATGTGACGGATGTACTTTTTGTGGTAAGTCAAGTATGTAAGATTTCACTAATGAGAGTAGGGTGGTAGATGGAAAAAAGAGAGGACTGGGGGGAAAAAGAATATGGTGGGTCACATGTTACATACATGTACGAAGTATTTCTTCAATGTGAAATTTGAAGGGTTATGGTTATGATTGTGGTTTAGAGTTCATGGTGTATGGTGTATAATGAATGTATGGGGAAGCTTGTTATTGTCATCACCCGAGAATCCTTGAATGCACGAATCCTTGAGGAGAGAGGGAGAGAAGCATTTGAAGATGTGTTGGTTGAATACGAACTTACGAAGTGCGGACTCTGGAGTACTAGGTATCTAGATAGGTACTAGGTAGTTTGTACTGATCAAAAATCAAAAAGATATGGATTGGATATGGATATGGATATGGATATGGATACTCTCTCTCTCACTCACTCACTCTCCTCTTCATCCTCTTTTCAGTCGTCTCGGTGAATAATGCAATGCAATTCAATTCAATTCAATTCAATTCAACCATGAAACAATCATTTCCACCCAGGACTCTGATTGATCGATTCAATATCACACAATAATCATGAAAGCTGCAGACTGCAGACTGCAGACTGCAGACTGCAAACTTTATCGTGTAATTCTCCCAATGCTCTCAATTAACAAGGGAACAAGGGATTTGATTGATTGATTCATTGTAACGGCTGGACTCCTCCCCACAGGGTTGAATTGCGTTTTGTGGGGTAACTTTGGGTTAATGCACCTCTCGTCGCCCGTCACCAGCTGACTCGTTCATTGATCAATTAATTAATTGGGTTACTTGGGCCGGCCGGTTACTGAGTATTCAAGTCTCTCTATACAATGGGCAATGGGCAATGGGCAATGGGCAATGGGCAATAAATGGTGCATTGCTGACAGATGAGAAATCATTGGCATGTGAGAGAACTTGGTAAAAGTACTTGGTAAAAGCACTTGGTGAGACTGTACAAAGTATTCGGCCTATTATCAAGTAACCTTATATGCCATGGAAGAGTAGAAGAGTACATCTGCAACAAATGCATACTTGTACTAAAGTACCGCTAGATAAATCAAAGGACAAGATGAATTGACGTGAGTAATAAAGTAGTATATAAAAGTCATAGTAAATACTTGTTTTGCTGGTAATACAAACCTCCTTGTACTCGCAAACCTCATCCATTCATTCATACTCGTAGTTCTACAAGAAACTTCCAAACCTCTCAGACTTCATCGTCACCTACAACATCTGCAACATCCACAACACATAATGACCGGAAAATATTTCTTCAACAAACATCACCTACCACAATTGATGTCTCACATGCCAAGAAAGATCCAATACTCTAATAGGCCCAGATCTATCTATGCTCGTTCAAAAATTATGAATTCGTCTTTACATTCCGCTTCAAAAATAGCTCGGTCGATATTCTCCCGGCTCAATTTGGAATGAACAATCCCCCCCGCCAAGGTGTTTCTCATGAAATCTACAAAGTAGCCTCCCTACCCATCAATCATAAGTAGACAGTAGTAAATTCCTGACTCTTCTCTTCACTTCCATCTGTTTGTCTTTCTGCTACAGTCAGTACTGTTATTCCTCTCGGCCAAATCACAATGGCTTCTTCATCAGCTCGCAGTTTCCCCTCCATCAAAGCTATCCGAACTTTTGTTGTGGATGGTGTTGGATCTGGGGGAGATTATCACAATGTGAAAGGTGGTCATTGGTAAGTGTGAGCAAAATACACCTTATGACTTGTACTAATTTATCTCAGGTTGATTGATACACCAATTTCCACACCCATGTCAAGATGGGAAAACTACAGAGCTTCAAGAACTAGTTGGGGTATCAATGTGCTAGGCTCATTCTGCGTTGAGATAGAAGGTTCAGATGGCACAATTGGTTTTGCTACAGGATTTGGAGGTAATTGTGGATATCTCCCGTCTTACTGTTCAAAACTCACCATATGTTCGCAGGTCCACCCGCATGTTGGTTAGTTCACCAACATTTCGAAAGATTCCTTATCGGTGCCGATCCTAGAGATACCAACCATCTCTTCGAACAAATGTATAGAGGTTCAATGTTTTATGGTCGAAAGGGTCTCCCAGTTGCTGTCATCTCAGTCATTGATTTGGCGATTTGGGATTTACTCGGAAAGATCAGAGGAGAGCCAGTATACAAGTTGATTGGAGGAGCTACAAGGGAGAGGCTAGACTTTTATTGCACGGGACCAGAACCCACTGCCGCAAAGGCCATGGGATTCTGGGGTGCTAAAGTTCCACTGCCATACTGTCCAGAAGAGGGTCACAAGGGACTCCAAAAGAATGTTGAATTCCTCAGAAAACATAGAGAAAGTGTTGGCCCTGATTTCCCACTGATGGTCGATTGTTACATGAGTCTCAACGTTCCATACACTATTCAAATTGCTGCAGCTTGCAAAGATTTAAATATCAATTGGTGGGAAGAGTGTTTATCTCCAGATGACACTGATGGATTTGCACAAATCAAACAAGCTCATCCACAACTCAAGTTCACCACAGGTGAGCATGAATACTCGAGATATGGATTTAGAAAACTTATCGAAGGTCGAAATCTCGATATCATTCAACCCGATGTTATGTGGCTTGGGGGAATGACGGAATTGCTCAAAGTTGCAGCAATGGCAGCTGCTTATGATATTCCGGTGGTACCACATGCAAGTGGACCTTACAGTTACCATTTTGTGGTTTCTCAAACAAATTGTCCATTCCAAGAGTACCTTGCAAACTCACCAGATGGAAAGAGTGTCCTACCCGTCTTTGGAGATTTATTCTTGGATGAACCAATTCCAGTGAAAGGATACCTGGATGTTTCACAACTCGACAAGCCAGGTTTTGGTTTGACCCTCAACCCAGCTGCACGACTTATTCCCGCACAATACCTCTTAACACCAAACCCAGAGAGACCTCTTGGTCAACCAGCAGTTGAGCAAAAGAAGTCTGAAAATCAGGGTGTTGTAAATGGAGTGGTGGAAGAAATCAAGAACTTGTCAAGTTCATAATTTGAATCATAGCCGATTTGTTTATTAGCCTTTTAATTTATTTATACAATGCAATGCAATGTTATCTATTTCCGTATGATCATGATCCAAGACTTTTAAGAGTACCGTTTACAAATTTGCATAAATATAATAATACCTTGTGAGAACATGTGGACGGCCAACTTGCCCCACGTTTTACACACCACTTCGGCTTCGGTGGTCTTTGACTCGAGGACCGAATCGCGGGGTCCTTCCACTATTGACAAAGGCCTAACTTTTGGAGCTATTGATTCATTTACAACACTACGCCAATTTATACTAAAATTATTTGATACTTCTCACATACGACCTAGGTACTTGTTGAAGTCGCTTTGCATCTACTCTTTATATTACACCAATTGACATACTCTACCATCTTCAAAGGAAAACAATCATTCCATACACTCATCACGAGCTTTCTTCCTCAGATACCCCGCCATTTCAGTGAACAACATAATATTCATTTCATCCTACATATACGTATAGACTCTACATATCTACAGAGTTTAAAGCACTACATCCAAATCATGAGTCTCAAAGGCGTGCACCTTCTCGCCGGTAAAACCGCTGCTATAACTGGTGGAACCACAGGAAGTTCGTTCCCCAATTGCCCAAAACCCCCTTCCTTACACACCTCAACTAACACTATTCGTTCTCCTGCAGTCGGTCGCGCAATCGCTCTCCTTTATCTTCGTCAAGGCTGTAATGTAGCAGTCAATCATCTCGGTCTCGACTCCGATATCCCACATCTGGAATCGCTGCACGCGGAAGCCAAAGCTCTGGCGCGAGAAAATGAGAAGGCGGGGAAATTGTTAGATGTACCAGGAGACGTTAGTAAACCGGAGACGGGGAAGGAGTTGGTGGAGAAGGCAGTGGGAAAATGGGGACGATTGGATGTTTTTGTTAGCAATGCAGGAGTTTGTCGGTTTGCGGAGTTTTTGGAGTGAGTTTTTTGATTTATTTGTTTGGGAGTATTTGAACGGGGATAAAAAGGGGAAGAAGGAGTGGAAAGTGAAGAAAAAGAAATTGATAAATCAAATAGACTAGAACCCGATCTCTTTTCCTCCACCGTCCGCACCAATCTTGACGGCGCCTTCTACACCTCCCAAGCCGCCGCCCGTCAAATGTCCTCTCAATCTCCTCCCGGCGGCTCCATCATCGCCATTTCCTCCATCTCCGCTCTCGTAGGCGGCGCACAACAAACCCATTACACACCCACCAAAGCCGGTGTTCTATCACTCATGCAAAGTATGGCGTGTGCGCTGGGTAAACACGGTATTAGATGCAATGCGCTCTTACCCGGAACAATCAGGACGCAATTAAATGAGGAGGATTTGAAAGATGAGGAGAAGAGGAAATATATGGAAGGAAGGATTCCGTTGGGGAGAACGGGAGTTCCAGGGGATTTGGCAGGGCCGGCGGTATTTTTGGCAAGCGATGAGTTGAGTGGGTATGTGAATGGGAGTGGGCTTTTGGTGGATGGAGGGCTGTTTGTTAATTTGCAGTGAGGGGGTGTGAGGAGGGGAGAATAAATGTACATAGATAGATTAGATACTCGGACTCGGATCGATTCTCGAAAGGTCGAGAAACTCTTGTATTTCACAGCATTGGATATAGTATGCTTTTCTCGCAGAGGTGAAAAGTTTGACTGACTTCTTTCGGGTATCAGATACTCTTATATATTGGTTGTTTTCAGCATGCTCAATAGATATATTTTTCACAACTATACATAGGTAGATACAAGCGTCCAAGTTGTCAATAGGACGAAAATGAAAGTTCACTGGGCTCCTAGACGTATATAAATTACCGGAGGAAGGTTCAGAGTTCATAGATTGCGAGATCAATGAGTTCGCTTCCGACGACTGTTTCCAAGACTCGTTCTAATCAGCTTTGCTACCGGATTCCCGCTGCGGTACGAGATTTGTTTACGCGAGGGAAGGCATATTAGCATGTTACTGCGGATTTTGTCATTTCGTTCCTTGTAGATGCTGGAGTGTGTGATGGATGTCTATACTGGTGTACTGAGTCGTGTTTGGTTGATTGGAGCGGGTATTTTGGGATTGGGTTTTTTGGCTGTGTTTTTTTTTGTGGTGAGGGATATCATTTTGAGGAGTGAGATAGATACGGAGTTCGATCTGGCGGGTAAAAATAAAGAAAGTTTGGAAAGTTAGTGTTGATGATGGAGATGAGAACTAGGTCATTATGCCAACTGCAGAGCCAGAAAGAAGTTCCGTTGCCGATGGAAGGGGTGAGAAGTAACGTCGGTCATCATATCAATGGAACTTTTAGTAAAGCACCTATTGAAGCCTTGGCCAGACACTCAAGCTGTATTATTGAAATTTGTAATAGACTCATTGATTGTTGAAGGAAATAGAAAAAAACATGCAGGGTGCTTTTGTGTTTTAGATTATTTCATGAGTCAAAGAGAGCTGAATTCGTGGTGAACATGACATAGTTCAAGCGTGTTTTCCTTCAATGGACTTCTTCTATCAAATCTCCTGCACCACGCGCTTCCAGCGTTTCTTGAATACGCTGACTCGGGAGCCATCGTTCAGCCGGAGTAACCCACCAAGAAATCAACGCCAATATAGTTGTCGCAGCCATGATCACAGGCGCATAATTGAGCGTATCTGCTTCTACGGGCCAAATATACGGTGAATACAAAACCGCTACCACCCACGCATTCCAAAGCACGGCAATTGCCTGAAACGGCTTACTAAGTCTACCTAGACTCCAAGCCGGTTTTGGAAAGGTCTTGGGCGTGCAGAAAAGACGTCCAAGACAAATGAGGCCGTAGGCAGCGGCTGATGGTACTCCCGCTGCGGAGACTAGGGAGGTGAATGCTACAGCCGAGGGTAGGATGGTACAGGTTATGATGGCTGATACGCCCCAGACTACAAGAACTGCGTTTCGGGGTTGGCCATCGATGACTTTGGATACCCAGCCGGAAAAAGGCAAGACGCCGTCGCGCGCGACGGCAAAGACTAAGCGAGATGCTGCTAACACTGCGATTGCCGTGTTGAACCAAAGGGCCACGATACAGATGATGTTCATGAAGATATGCCCGCCATCTCCGAGGATCACAGCGTACAGTGGAACGAATGGTTGTGGTCCACCGAAAGAAAAGAATGTATCGGCGTCAGGCTGTGGAGATATTAGGATCATCGAGTAATACTGAGAAGATAGTGGAGATACATACCACGCAAAAGAGAAAAAGAATCACAACGACGAATCCTCCAATCCCACTAATAATCGTGCTCCAAAAGATACCACGTGCAGCGGTGACTGCTGCATTTTTCGTCTCCTCGGCTACGTGGCCCGAAGCATCAAACCCGATCAAGATTCCTGCCGTGGCTAGAAATGAGAGACACCAATTCCACGCGTCGGGAGCACCGGTACCGTTATAGGTCGTCATGAACGCATCGTGCGGCGATCTAAATCCGATTGTCCGCGCCGTGGCGATGGGTAGCCAAATAATATTTAGGAGGAAATCGAGGATGACGAAGGAAGTCGAGAGATAGAATATCCATTTGAAGTAACGAGCTATTTTTATTGTGTTTTTAATCAGACTTGATTCACTGTGTATCTTGATCGCTGGGAGCGGGATATTACGTACGAGGAAGAAGATTCCATATTGCGGCTAATGCTAACATGATCTCAGTGGTGATCCATTGGAGAGCGCGAAACTTGACGTCGGAACTATCCGATGGGAAGTCTAGGTTGAACACGACAATTTCCTGGAAGAGATCAGAGTTGTAGAGGAGGGGAGAGAATTTCCACTCTTACAGATAGCAAATAATTGACAGCACCCTGAGTATTACCTATACAACCAGATTAGCAGGAACATGCAAAAGCCTGACCAGTCACTAGTTTACATACTCGCACAGAAGGTAGTCCAAGCCGTAGTGCTCCACCACGCGACCACGAAGCCAAACAATCGACCAAAGCGAGGACCACCCGCCTCGGCCGCCCACAAATAAATAGATCCGGCAAGTGGTAACGATGAGCATATCTCTGCGATGACGGCGGCGGTGATGAAGGTGAAAACACAGCTTATGATGAAACTGGTCCAGTAGGCTAGATTGCCGCCCGCGGCTATACCTGTCGAGAAGGTAACACGCACACCGCCGACGAAGTAGAGAGCGGCTTTTGGAGGTGTTAGTCTGAGGATTTGGATGGGCGGATGGTTTGAAGATACGCACCGAATGAGGTTGAAAAGTTGTGGAATAGACTGAAGGATCGATGTAGCACCTGAATTACTCATTTAGTTCAATTGTATAGAAGCACATGACGGGATCACGTTTTTCCTACAGGTTTATAGCCGAGGTTTTCCTGTTGTGTGGTTAGCTTTGTGGTGGAGATCAGATGAGGCGAGGTTTACCAAGACTATGGTATCTTCGGTATTACTACTAGGTTCTTCTGGATTATCCACCAGCCCTTTGTCGATGGACTCCTCGATAGATCTATGTTCCCCCATCATACTAAGCTCCCAGAAACTTCGATTCCGTGCTCCAGACTGCGTCTAATTGATTGTATCTTAATGATGTGTCGTCTCAATTGGACTGCAATTGTTCATTGTATAGTTTGGTAACAGCCGCGGGAGATTCTTGATATGTATACAATTTCAGATCAGAGTTCCGAATATTTTCACATTCGAACTCATAGATTCACCGGTTATTTCTAGCAAGTCTGAATAGCACGTCATTGTGCCCTCGTAATTGTGTTATGGGTGGTTCTCGTTCCATAACTTCAATTCGACTAAGATGAATACATCCCACCTTTCGCCGTTTTTATAAACTACACTCGACAGAGACATCTTCCGTTCTTGATGGATTTATTTAATCTTTGAGAGTGTGTGGAAGCGTTTCGTGGATTAGAGTAACCACTGCTGAAAAGCGGTACACGTCGCTTATTTGGTTGCAGGGATGATATGACGGCATGTGAGAAGAAAATGTGTTGATCGTGATGGTGGATCCTCGAGATACATAATCTAGTATTATTCCCCATACTTCCTTGCACATGGCACTCACGAGATATGCCGCAGTGACTTTAGGGAGTACAGTCAGATAAATTTCGATGGACGTCTAGATTCTCTAGGAGATGAACCAATAAAATTTCAATCGCTTGTATCCTGAATAACTTGCACTCCTTATCTGCTAATATGGACTGGACTGAGAATCTAGCCGAAAGCATAAATTCTCCCGAAGCTACATCAATCACGCAACTACCGGTCCCGACAATGTGATACCACCCCCACTGCTAGCACGGAGTGCAGCGCCCTGGGTGCAGACGCGGCTTCTTTAAACAAAAACTCATGGGTAGTTGTGATTCTTCACGTCTGATATCACACTCTCTGCGCTTTTTGAAAAGAGAACAGAATACTTGGGACAAGAAATAATGCCGCTCCTGATCTCTCTCCTTGCTGAATGCACGGCATTTATCCTTGTCGGACTTTGCTTCATCGTAAGTTATATAGGTTTCGTCCGTGTGATAGCTTTACGAATGCCTAACTCTGAACTAGAGAATTGTTCGCGAATACTTCTCGCCGTTGTCATCTATCCCCAATGCAGGAGTAGGTGCACCGTACTCTCGCCTATTATGGGCTTTCCCAACAGAATTCAGAGGACGCATAACCTTGGATCTCCCCAAACTTCATGAGAAGCTGGGTATGCTGAAGTATAATAGTTTGGACAGATTATGCGACTGATGTATTCATAGGTCCCCTGGTTCGTATTGGCCCAAATGAAGTTTCATTTTACTCCATGGAAATGTATGATGCAGTTCACAAGGCGAATAGCAGATTCAAGAAAGATCCACGGGTGTATGGAGAGTTTGTGCAAGGTGACAGTCCTGCTTTGTTCTCAATAACGTATGATTTTTTCGAACTCAATGTCCGGATATCAACTAATCTCCTCAGTGACCTCGTGGAACATTCAAAACGTAGAAGACTCATGGGTCAATTGTTTAACCGCAGTCAAATTCATAAATTAGAAGGTCTGATGTTGAATCATATCAATCAATTTGTGCAAACTGTTGCATCAAACAGAGATAGGGTGAATTTGTTGCCAGTATGTCGCGCACTCGAAGCGGATATTATGTGTATTACTGCCTGTAGAAGTCTTTGGTGGAAACATGCTGATTGAATTATTCAGCTGATTTCTCATTTGGTCATACGATCGGTGCTCTCGATGCGTACTCAAGGAGCTGAACTTGAAATGATAGCAAGAAATGATGAAAAGGCGACTTGGATGCCTCTGGTAAGCTCGAGTCAAGCCAGCCCAACAATTTCGCATACTAACTCTTCGGATAGCTGACTGGTTTTCCGGGGTTGTGCAATATGTGGGAATGGGTGGAACAAATTGTGTCCTCGAAAACAGGCTACAGAACTCCATACAACCAAGCAATGCTCGATTTTCATCAGGTAAGCATATTTCCAAGGATATTGTTCCAGTCTAGCGATACTTAGCATTTATCAGTGGGCAGAAAAAAGTTGGCGCACAACGCTTTCAGACAACGCAAATCAGGAAAAATCGACTTCTTCCTTCTCAAATTTGGTCCAGACCATGGTTAATTCAAACCTGCCATCTTCCACAGCCTTGTCGGAAGCGACAGAAAATCTAGGTCCAGGCACGGATACAACTTCAGCAACTTTAGCTCACATTTTGTGGGCTTTAGGAAGTAACTCTGATTTTCAAGAAGAGCTGTTCCAGGATCTGGCTAATGTGCGGTTTTCCACGGATATGACAATCTTAGAGGGTATACCTAGATTACGGGCGTGTGTAAAAGAAGGTATTCGATGGACCGGTGCAGCTGCCGCCATGCTTCCTCGTCTTGTACCCGAAGGCGGAGCAGAATTCTATGGGCACTTTTTACCGGAAAATGTAAGTACTCCCGCTCTAATTTCTTGCTGATAAGTTCTCGATATAAGCTAACCCAGATGTCTGTTGTAGACAGTAATCAGCTCGTCGCCAATTTGGTATCTTCACGACTCAGTCGCGTTTCCAAGGCCAAAAGAATTTGATCCGTACCGATGGCTTACATCTGACGGGCAGAAGATTAGAGATGATCCTCTACGCGATAAGTTCTACATACCATTCTCCAAGGGTGCAAATATCTGTATGGGCGCACAGTGAGTTCACTATTCTTCGTTTGATACCGCATAAATTTAAGACTTACATGAATTTATTACAAAGCTTTGCATATCTGGAACTCTTCCTGTCAATCTCCCAAGTAATCCGCAACTTTCGCGTACATATGCATCCTTCATCTCATCACCGATCATATTCAGATGAAGAGAAAAGGTCTAGCCTTGGAGTATTCCGGCATGTCGAATTGCCAAATCGGAGAGAGTGGGTTGCGGCTGTACCTTCAGAACGTTTAATGGTAGCGCTTGAACCAAGGTTATATACTTAAGCTGGACTGACAGAGCCGATCTTGAGCACATGGTCCTTCGTAGAGGAAGAGCCTATCATTCTGCTACGATTGGCACCCTAATCGTGGGATAAAAAAGTTTTTCTATGTTTAATTTAAGATCAAAATTTTCTTAAAATGGTGTATATATTTGGCCCCTCGTACAGTCATTCTTAGTCTGCACTTGTGGAGATAGCAAACTATCACCGGCATGGTTTTTACCAAGAAGCTGTTCCGACTTTCCTTGCGAGCTAAGAGGGTAGATGGCTGCAGTGTCGATGTGACAACTTTTCGAAACTACCAAAAGAGCCAGTAGCTGTTGAATATCTTGTGCTGTTGCAAAAAGACCTTATCCAAAAGAGGCGCCGTCAAAAAGAGTAAAAGGTGCTGTACCTGGCATGTTTAATTTTATATTGGGGTGGTAAAAAAAGAGATAATTTCTGAAGATGGCAATCGGAGAGCAAAAGTAGTAGGTTCAGATCACCTGTGGGAATTAGTCTGGATAAGTAGCCAGTTCTCGACTACGATTCGTATGGATATCACGATGCCATTAACCATCAGCTAGGCTCGTGCAGTCATTATAAGGCGTTGTAATTTACAACTGTTAGAAGTATTTGCTAGGTGCTGGAATTAGCAACACTTGCTACTAATTTCTACGCTAGCACAGAACTCATCGCTTTTACTCAATGTCTCCATAGTACTATTAAGCACTTGATTCACCTCCAAAAACTATCTTACCAACATGTCTGAGCAAAGTCATGAGTATATGGTTTATTCCGTAGTTGTAGCCCATAGAATATGTGTACTTTATCGGAACACTAGATCCGTATACAGGAGGGAGTAGAATGTGGATGAAACTCCGATTATATCCGTACTGTATAGGCCAATCTTTCAGTACCTGGATACTGTTAAGTTGAATTTGGCTCAGGTTGAATGGAGTTTTTAACTCAATCAACCTTGGACGAGATCAGAAACCTTCGCAACAATAAGTTCAACTTAATATTGGCCAATACCACCAACGCTCAGAGCGTCTTCTCACTGATATACTTGCAACTAGCAATTAACACACAAGAGTTACTCATTCCAATTCGACGCCGGAAATTAGCTCCAAGATTCCTACTGTCAGAGAAAAGCTCGCATCTGTCCTCGAGAAAGAGTTTCTTAGTTGTAACAAATAATGGAAAACAACTGAGACCTGTAGAATTGTTAGACATATTGTTTTCCGGACACCTGCTCGAGTATTTGTTGGTCCAGATCTTTGCTGTAATGGGAATTGGCTCTACTCCATGATACTTCTTCAATCAGAGATGTACCATGTTCAGTAGTAATGTATACATAGTAGACTGGATATGTTGTATACTGCAGCTTTAAAGTATAGATAGATTGTGATGTGGAATTTTTCACCAGCTGAAATTCGACATTAAGTCACGTGCATATATGTATCATTGCATCACATTCCTCCAATCTATGGGAATGAATAACAGAATAATAGCCATACCATTCATCACCTACCTACGTAGGTAAGCAATGTGGGATACCTACCGACCCATATTGAGTGAATGTTGTAAGGCTGTATACTCTTGAACCGTAGAAACGTACCTTTGTGTCATTGGAGTAGAGATCTAATGACCGCATACAATTACCTAGGTAATTGTGCAGCACTCATCACCGTATTACGAGTAGGAGTAGTTGTTGCAGTAGCATGGGGACGTATGTAGATTGAATGCCTCAGGAATCAAACAAATCAAATTTCTCTCCTGCCGCTAAACATCGCGCCGTACGGACATCAATTTATTTACATAGTCGCCATTTTCTTCACAACTCGAGTCTCTTCTATTCTATCCCCATTCTATTCACAATTATTTCGACAATCACGATAAAAACGCGACATCTCATTTTTCAATCAATCTTAGATCTGAAGAATACTACATGCTTAGATAAATTACTCCAAGTCTTTGCAGTCGCCCACATTTTTCCCTTTCCCATGCGACATCCCTAAATACCCAATACTCATTTGATGACAACTTCTTCATCTCGAGTTTGCGCAATATTCTGACAACACTTCCAACAATCTTGCTTCCCTACCAATTCAAGATTTATCGGCTCCATCCGAGAGGACGCGACAATCATTGTAATCATTGATCCTCGGTCCTGTCGATCACCAAGTCGCGTCATCTAAATTCTCAGCCTTACCTTCGCGATGAATTCGCCGCAACAAGCAAATGCTGCTCAGCTGGCAGCACGTACCATCAAGGCGAAACCTAGAGGCAGATTGGCAGGTCAAAAAACTAGTGGCTTCCCACCAATACAAAACAACAACCATAATAATAATGCTGCCGTTGGTGGTGGAAGCAGTGGTGGTCTGTTTGGTGGAAGTGTAGCTGCGCCCGGTGCATTCAACTTTTCAGCGCCGGCTGGAACACCATCTTTCAGTCCTTCATTTGGAGACTCGACGCCAAATCCGTTCGCACAATCCGCTGCATCAACCAACCACGATGACCCACGTGCAGATACAACAGGTGAAGAAGCTCTAAGAAAAAGCAAGGTATTCAGCGGTGGCTTTAGAGCAGCTGGTGAAGATGAGGAAGCGTTATTTGCTTCACACTCTCCATTCCATCATGATAATCAACAACAGCAATCAAATACTTTAGGTTCTTCCAATAATACACAACCACAAAATATGTTCGGTGCAACAAATGCGACACAGTCGAACGCAGGTGGATTTCAGTTTGGATCTTCAACTTCGCAGAATCAAACATCAACTTCAGGTTTCGGTGGCTTCATTTTTACACCTACGTCTCAAGCGACAGATAATAGTAATTCTGCTTTTGCCTTTGGTTCCTCGACACAAGCTCCAGTGAATAATAGCACCCCAGCCTTCAATTTCGGTGCGACAAATTCAGCTTCGGCAGGAAATTCTTTGAATTTTGGTGCAAATTCACTTTCAAAGGCACAAAATCCTCTCGCCCTTGAAAACCAAAAAGCAAGTAATTTTTATTCCGATCCTTCTCAAGTTCTCTTTGGTTCCAATAACACCCCAACAACCTTTTCTAATTACCAACCCGACAATTCAACCTTTAACCAACAGTTCATTCATTCAAACGAAGACGCTGGAAACATGTTTGGCAACCACAAAGTCGAGTATTCTTCAGAAGCTGGGCAAGCGCCGGTACAACCTACTCAAAGTCAATATCCAATGGGCCATCTAGGATTGTCCGCCGACATGAATTATCGTGGAAGTTTCTCAGTCAGACCAACGGAGTCCCTCTTTGGCAATGGTCATATGCTTGCGGACTATCGTGCTAACCAGAATCAATTTGTACAGGAAAATTCGAGTACCTCATTCGGACAGAACAATACCAACAATTCTTTTGGTGCGCAAAATAACTCATTTGGCGGTTCCTTTGGTGGTGGCTTCGGTAATCAAGCCAATACGAGTTTTACCGGTCTCAGTTCTACCAATGCTGCACCTTCAAACTCTCAGAGCTTGTTCGGTAACACTACTGCAACCACATCTGCTCCGTCTTCCTCTTTCACCTCATCCTTCCCTGCAACTTCAGCTGCTCCAAGCACTACGAATTTGTTTGGAAGCACCTCTGCTTCATTCCCCACTACATCAGCACCAACCACAACCAATTTGTTTGGCAATGTCAACTCGTCATTTCCTCCTGCGACTGCCTCAAACACTCCACTTTTTGGTGCTGCTAAGCCTGCCGATGCTACCCCAGCTGCTTCGAGCAACTCATTTTTCGGTAGTGTCAAACCTGCAGAGTCGACGCCATCCACTTCAAGCACTTCCTTCTTTGGTAGTGTCAAACCTGCTGAGTCAGCTCCAACAGCTCCAAGCAACTCAATGTTTGGTAGCCCTAAGCCTGCTGAGTCGACTCCTTCAACTTCAAGCAATTCACTCTTTGGTGGGTTCAAGCCTACTGATTCGAATCCGTCTTCTTCGAGTACGTCGAATCTTTTCGCCAACCCCCCAGCAGCGCCTGCCTCTTCAACACCTTTCACCGGCTTTGGCAAACCAGCAGAATCCATTCCAAATCTCTTCAACCCTAATAACCAGACCAATGGCCAAAGCAACAATCTATTTGGATCAAAATCTGCAGAAGAGCCAAAAGACAAGCAAACTCTTGATCTGTTCAGTCCCAACAGACCGGCCGGCCAACAACTGTTCGAGTCAAATGCCACGAACAGTTCGCCAGAGAAGGCATCTGCCCAGACTCCAAATGCTCTCTTCGCAAGCTTTGGCAAGCCAAATTCTTCAACAGAACACCAACTGGGTGGCGCAACCAAAGAACAAGCTGTAAGTTTTTTTCCTGACTCATCAAATGATAAATCAATTCAAGCTAACATTCCACAGTTCGCTGCTCCATCCACTAGTCAATCTGAATCTTCATTCAAGATTCGCGGCACCGCTGAGACGTCTAGTTTCAACAAAGCTTCTTCTCCTTTCAAATCAGTAGACACCCCAACAGACGCAGCACAACCCGTTACAAGTAACCTGTTTGGTGGCTTCTCTTCCAAATCACAAGATGCTCAGCCCTCTAACGGATCTTTGAGCAACGGCGCGGATTCAAATTCAATGGCTCTCACTGCTCCTACAGACTCGTCTTCGCAATCTCCACCCTCCAACAACAACAAGGCACTTGCTCCTGTCAAGAGAGCACTTGCTCCTGGTAGATTGTCCGATTTTGAGTTCCAAGTCTCTGAACCTACAGACATGGAGATGGATACCAATATGCCTGTTAACTTTAACACGGTTCAAAGAAGAGAATTCAAGGCACTTTGGCGCATTGCATCTGTGCAAAGATCAATGGCAGCTTACTTCCAGCATTTGCCTCCTGGAGCAGATCCATCTAAAGGGTTGGCATGGATGGAAGCCAAAAAGAGAGAGATTCTTGCAGAATATAACATTGATCACATTTCCAACAAGCGAGACAGGGCACAGGCTGATCTTGAGAATGACGAGAATCAAGAAAATATGAGCCCTCAAAAGCGAGTTAGACAAGATAGAGAACGCTCACATCGTACTTCCAGCCCAGAAAAGCGATCGCGAAGTACTCGAAGTCCAGAAAGACAACGCTCACGTGCGACAAATGATTCCGAGTCTGAGATTAACGGCAATTCGGTATTGAAAGCACCAAAACTTCAACCCGGCCGTTCATCCAGTCCAAGTAAATCGCCTTCCAGAAGTGCAGCTCCAGAACCAACTCCAAGTAAGAAGAGAAGAAGTGAAACTCAATCTGAAATTGGTGGAGAAAGTAGCGGGCACAAGAAGAGAAGACCTGAACAGTTGAACAACAACGAAGGAGTTAACAGTGGTAACAGCAAGAAGAACGAGGAAGTTGACACTGGTAGCAGCAAGAAGAGAAGAGCCGAGGTTTATTTGACTCAAAATGATCCTGAAGGTATTGAAGATGGCAAGAACAGCAACAAAAAAACTTTAAACGGTTCTAGTTCAAGCACCTCTAACATGTTCAAGAACATTTTGGACAGCCCAGATAAATCAACAAGATCTGCCAGCCCAGAGAGAAAGACTCGGGGATTGCCTGGAGCTACTAAGGAAGCTGCATCAGTACCAGCAGCAGCACCTGTTGCAAATCCATTTGGAAATCTGGCAGGTGCTTCTCCCATCAAGTCTAATGCCGCTGCAACCTCTACTACGCCAAGCAAGCCTCCAGTTTTCACCTTCGCACCTACATCTACCACACCTACTACCTCTCCAACCAAACCACCTACATTTACTGGTACTAGCGGTATTAAACCACCTACCTTTGCCAGCGCTCCTACTGGTGGTATTAAGCCACCAACTTTTGGCAGTGCACCCGTCAATTTCATGGCTCAATTTGGAAAAAAGGCCGTTGAATATGCAGAAGACAACGAAAAGATTTTGATGCAAAAAGCTAAGGATGAAGATTTTGATTCTGAGGACGATGATGAGGCTGAGTGGGAGGCTAAGTACAAGAAGAAGAGAGCTGCGGAGCTTAAAGAATTGGAAGAGCTTGCACAGGTCAAGGCTCCTTCTTTCCTCGTCAAATCCGCCGATACCCCAAAAGCCACCGAGTCCAAAGAGACTGTAAAACCAGCGGCTACAAACATGTTCACACCAGTCACCACCACTACTTCTACCTCATTATTCGGACAAGCTAAACCTGCTACTGGCGCTGCTGAGAGCATTTTCAATTCGGCAAATACCTCGAGAGCATCAACTCCTAACTTGTTCTCTAGCACTGGATCCGTCCTTGATGGTGCTGCAGGTGCTCCAGGAAAGACCCCTTCATTTTCTGGTAACCCATTTGCGCACCTTTCTGATGCAGAATCCAACAATCAGAATGACGAGGACGATGGAAGTTCTGATGGTGGTTCTAACAGCGACGGAGAGGGTGAAAAGAAAGATCCAAGTTACCAACCAAACCAAAGCAAGGGCACTACAAGTACACCTAGTATTCCTGCTTCTGAGGGTGGTTCTAACATTTTTTCAAAAACAGCACTTACTGAGCCACCAAAATTCAATATTTTTGGTTCAGCTGCCAAGACTGATGCCGCCACACCCACTCCTGGTACTGGCGGAAGTCTTTCTAGTCGTATGAGTTTTGGTGCTGCTCCGGAAGAGAAAGAGGATTCGGCGTCAAAGCCAGCTACAAATATATTCGGTAGCTCTTTCGGCACAACTTCTAGTACTCCTGAAGATAAAACCTGGAAGCCAAATACACCAATCAAATTTGGTAGTGATGCACCATCTGCGCCAGTTTTCAACTTCACTAGTGCTACACCATCCTCTTCTACCCCAACTAAACCGACAACCAACCCATCGGGGGGACTGTTTGGTAGTTCTGGAACCTCGGCTTCTACTCTCTTTGGTGGATCTACCACTACTACAGGATTCCAGTTCGGCGGTCCACCATCTGCCCCAGCTTCTTCATTCCCTTCAGCAGATGCATCTCGGGCTAATTCACCTGGTGCGACTACCGATGGCGCTGATGATAACGATCCCGAAAAGGTTCATGCTCAGGTGAACCTTTTGGAATCTAGTCCAGGCGAAGAACATGAAGACGCCGTCTATTCCGTTCGAACTAGAGCTTTGAAGTTCAATCCAGCAAAGGCCGGTGAAGAAAAATCTAGTCCTTGGGATACCAAAGGTGTTGGACCATTGAAAGTACTTTGCCATAAAGAGACGAAGGCTACTCGAATTGTTTTGCGAAGTGACCCATCAGGATCTATCATCATCAATAGATCACTTCTTTCGCAATTCAAATATGAGGCCAGTGGCAAGACTGTCAAGCTTAATACTGTTGGGGACGATGGAAAGTTGGAAACATGGGTTCTTCAACTCAAAAATGTTGAATTGGCGGAAGAGTTTGCCAAGTCGTTGGAGGAAAACAAGATCAACAACAAGTAAGGGTCACTTATATCACTTTATATCGTATTTTTTTTCAGCGGGAAACGATAACATGTTCATGGAAATAATTTGGGCGTTTGCATTGCATAGCGCGGAATGGGAAAAAGAAGATTACGATTGTACTTGTATTGCGACTTTGATTGTGTTCTTACCTTTCTCCTTTCAAAGATTCTCAATGTTAATGGAAATGGAAGGAAGGAGGAGTAATTTATGAGCATATTGTTCAGTGGCTCCAGTCTATTCGAGATTCTTTACACATTTTCGTACAATAGATAACATCACTTTGTGGGTGGGGAACTACGACTTTGGGATTTTGATCAGGGTTGTATATTGATTGGGCTGTGACCCCTTCTCTTTTCAAAATTTCCATGGGGCATATAGAACCTTGATATTGATGGACATCTGGTTTAGGAAACTCGAATCTGATCGGAAAGGATTGTAAATAGTATAGGGTCAACCTTCAGTACATTTGTACGAATATATAACGAAAACATTAAAATTTATTTGTTCATTGCGTTTGTTGGTGTATGTGTGAGGATACTTTTTCATTCGGTATGAACGTAATAGGTATATGGCCTACGATTACTCCCTCCAAGGAACTTCTCTCCGTCCCTTAAAATTGGAGAAAATTATAGCACATTTTGAGTATGTTTGCCAAAAAAAAAAAAGAGGCTTATATTGAAGTTTCAGCTCGAGGTAGGTTCTGGAAATCTCTCACTGGTTCAATAATCTGCTTCCCTTTTGCTTATTTTTTGACACCTAGATAACTTCTTGTCCTCCACCATCAAACCTTTGTGGGCACCACCTCCTAGGACTATCCTGTTACACTTTTGTCTTCAAGTGATTCTTTTATCTTTTTCGTTGTATTCTTCACATCAAGGAGCATAAGCTCCGTACTTACTAGGTATCTAACTTACAAAAATATCAAAGCACCACGAGCACGACTAATAAATTCTCAACATCGCGTGGGGGCATAGCACGTGCTGTAATACAAGTCCACATTCATCAAAATCCTCTCGGAGTCGAGTCGAATACTATACTATACAACGCGAATAAGTTTCCCAGATAATTCCTACATCATATGTTCAATCACGAATGCATAATCTCCACTCTCCCAGAATTGTTACATGGTGGCTTGCTCTCGCATGCAAAAGCGAGGCACCAATGTCGTCGTCGCTCTGCGGTAGAAATTTCTCGAAATGTCGCGAATCTTTTTGTCCCACCTGTTTTTGAATCCCCACATCTTGAGGCTTCATGTGTTCCGTGATAATGGATTGTGCTGTGTCCCCCCGTTTTTTCTTGATATATATAAAGAGATGAGCTCCGATGGATTGGGTTGTTATGTATGGTATTGATCGACAAGAAGGTTGTTAACTTTATTGGTTTCTACTAATTTCTAGTCGTCTGCGACTAAATTTATTATTTCTATGATCTTTTGTTGCGAGTGGTAGTCGGTGGCTGTATTGCATATCAGCGACCGGACGAGCTTCCATATTCTTATTCGTATTTTTATCGGTTGAGATATAACATACATTTTGTTTATTGCTGAAGAGAGAAACAATGTCTTCAGCACTGTCGGATCTCTCTCTGAACCCGGATCAGAGATATGATAATGACCAAATGATTATGGCTTGGATAGCGGCTTTGGTCGCTGCAGGATGTCCACCTTTCGCATTGGCTTATGATACGATATCCTCGACTTATATGTCAAATCCTGAGGGAGAAGAGACGGTGTAGGTTACCCTCAAAGGTGGGCTCTGTGTGAGTATAATATTAGATGTTAGGGTTTGTGTGGGTTGAATCGATGCGCTTACGGGAATCCGATTGAGGAATTCTGCAACGCTATTTTTTGATTATCGCAATTCCCTTTGTTTGCGTCGGTTTGGACATAGGAGCTTGACATGGAGGCCAACTCCGCTTGGTCTATTACGCACTTTCTTTTTCCTTCTATTCTATTGGCTTTCGTACAGATGTACCGGCGCTGCAGCACTTGGTTGCACCAACGCAAAAACCATCACGATTTATGAATCTACATACCTCCACTTTCGCATTTAGGCATCTGGGAAAAGAGAGATTAGTCGGAGGCTGGTTCCCTATCGCTATATCCTGGCCGAAGATCCACAAACGAGCAAGTGGAGAAAGCATCTTGACTTCAGATTTACGTCTCAAAATCTCAGAGGAGGACCCCTGTATGGAGAGAACAACAATGATCGTAGATGCTGCCGTCCAATCAAAACCCTTGAGTGGAAGAAGGGTAATGCGTATGCAAACTTCAATTTATTGATATATTAGTAGTGCTAAAGAGAACAGGGCTTTGTGGGATCTTCCCGTCGAAAACGGAGGATAATACAGCATTGGCTTGGGATTTCAGAGGTTGATGTCTCATTGCGAGACACGCTTCTCCAGAACTCCTGAGAAAAGGCTGGTTGTTTCTTGTGGAGGGTGTGAGGATACTTTTCTTGCTCAACAATCGCACACATATATACTTGGGTATGATTCTCATCTGTCTCGCCTATGTAGGGAAAAAGGGAAACATGGTAATGAATGGTAGACACAGTACGGTGGAATCCTTTACACTTCACACTTCATCATCCAACCCCGAAATCTTTCACCCATATCAATATTCATTCATGTACTATACATAATTATATTTCTCAATGCACTATGCAAGTAACTATCTAATACAACATAATAGATACACCATGACACTTGGCATTTGACACCTGGCACTTAACACCTCCGACCTAAAACCTGACCCTGCCCACTCCAGAAACAATCATTTGATAATAAGTAAACTGACTATGCAAAATAAACACCCATCTCTTCTCACAAAATACACACTGTATCCAAGTTTCGCTAAGGTGACCTACCCCCTACCAGCGAAATTGAAGAGTCGGTCGTCGACTTATCCATCCGTTAATCCATGTCATATCTAGAATCTAGATAGAGCAATAGCAAATATGATGTATGTTGAGGGATTGTCTTTCGTATCCCCTTCTCTCCTTCTCTGCCTTTATTTGTGAGATCCTGCATACCTAATGAGGTGTTGGCTAGCTATAAATATGAAAGTTAATGGTATTATTGATGCCGCTAGGGGTATGGCGAGGAAGAGGGTAGCATGTTTAAAAGTGATTGATTGAATGACTTTGCTAGCTAGGAGTGGAGAGGGACGAGAATTTGTATTTGACAGTGGTGATGTGAGAAGATTTTGATATTGATGTGCTTGATGGATAGATTAGGTAGATAGACTTGTCCTGTTTTGAATCTTTGATTTTGGGTTTGCAATAATACATACGGTATAGTAATGCAAGATCACGTTTATTCCTACTATCCCACACAATCATAATGTGGTGATCAACTGTCTCACTAATTGAAGAGAAACCACAATGAGGAATACGTATCCTTACAATGACCGCGCATTAGACGAAGTGCTGATTTGACAAATGCTTAAGAGATCATATGTGTATATTTTGTATATATTTGGCTCGAGTACATGGATAGCGCTAGTGATTCCAGATGTTCAGATAGAGAGAAGCAAGCAAGCCTTCAAGCGAATGCAGATACGCCATCTCTATCCATGAATCCTTAATCTTGTAGTATACAGTTTCTGTCGATCAAATGTTGTATGCTATATACGAGTACTGTATCCAGGGCACCTCAGATTTAAGAACCTTTCTATTTGCACATTTTTATTAGCCAGTGTTCTCTCCACTTCCTCAATTTCCCCCAAGCAAAGCAATGAATCGACAAACAAAAAAAAGGAGTAAACGAAAAAAGTAAGGAAAAAACTCACTCCACCCCTCTCATCCTCCATCCCAATGACGGGACCCATCTTTGCCCCTTTTGGAAACTCAATCTGGACCTTCTTCTTCTCCTCCTTAATCTGTCCACTGGACTTCTCCTCTAATCCCGCACTGCCACTATCGCCCTTTGCTCTCTCCTCCTTACTCTTCTGCGACTCATCATGTTGCACATTATGTTTCTCCGTCTGTTCATCCGTGCCTACGTTTTCGGACGCGGGACGACCTGTCCAAGGTGTACGGTAGGCGGTACTGGTGGAGTAAGAGCGACGACGTGGGAGAGGAGAGGCGGCTCGTTGGACGGAAGATGCTTGGGTACGAGAAGTGGTGGGAGTGTGGCGGAAGAATTGGAGATGGAGACGGGGGTTGGGGGTTAGGTGACGGATGCGCGAGGCGGGGGAGCTGGAGAGCGCGGGGGACATGGTGGAGTGGTTGGTGGTGATTGTGGTTGAGAGAGTTGGAGATTACAATTATGGAGTAATTGATTGATTGATTGATTGATTGATTGATTTGTATTAAAAAGTATTGCAAGTATGAACCAGCCAGATACGTGAATTCCTTTATCTCGAGAATGTCGAAAGAAAATGTGAAAGGAATACTCGAAAAGAAAAAGAAATTCCAGATGCTCAGAATGCGATTGTGCGAGAAACCATATAGATAATCTACCTAGCGAGAAGAGAAATGCTATTACATAGCTTCCAGAGCTTAGATCAATAGTTCACTATGGAACTTTCTCCTTCCTTAGCTAATCGATCAATTCTGCATTAGTGTTTACTTGGCAGACGGTAATTGTATTGGATTGGACTTGATGGGTCGATCAGCTCAATCGATGTCGTCACAACTCGTTATCGAGATCTAGAATGCGGGGTATGTGTTGTGGAAATGTTCGCCTCCCTTTTACCGGATGAACTAATTATGACGATTGTGGTTGACTGATTGGTCAATTCGTGTTTGTACTATCTATATATATGCCTTAGGATCGGATAATACCTGCCTAAGTATGTAACAAATATTAGCATTTTTAAGCGATCGTTTTCTAGTCTGTAGACTTAGAGCTGAGAGTTTAAGCTAACATGTGCTGTTTCTTGATTGTGCTAGAAAATATCGTGGAAAGGTAGAAATGATCAATCGGTATTGACCCATTCGCTTATGGATTGTTGAGATATTTACTGGTAAGGGAAATCTGCGGGTATATAATCTCATGACAACAATAATTTGGCACAAATTCAATACCTGAACGAAGGAATATGCTTGATGCATGTCAATAACACATAACTCAAGTATATCTCAAATATATTCAATCTTGAATATGACCTCATGAACGCCATTTGCTATGCTAGATCCTTCTTCCTAAAACGCCAGGCCCATAGCACCATGAATATATTTTGAAATGAAGATTGTAAGCTTCTCATGCTCTACCGACTCTGAAGGAGAGGATCTGGTAGTTGTTAGTGAAGTTTCTTCAAGCATAAAAGGGAATTATACGCACATCATTATGACCAACAGAAACAATAGCATCTTCTGAAACTCTTACTCCGCCAGCTCCTTCAACATAAGCCAAAGGAGCATCTCCCATAACTTTTCTCGCACACTCCGCGACTGTAGTATTTTTCTTCACCAATACACAATCCCTGAATACCTTTTCACTTCCAGATCCACCACTTCCTGCTATTAAACTTCCTACGTTCCTTACAGGAAATACTGGTACTAAACCTAGTAATTCTGCTGCTCGAGAAAGTACTTGTACTACTCCCGTACTTCCAAATCTGTAAAGAACCATATCCTTCAAGTTCTCAATTCTGTTTTTGAGCTTTTCATCCAATTCTTTCAGACCTCCTCCAGTTTCATCGCCATCGGCGATTAAATCCTCCCTCGTGTCCACGAACTCACTTCCCTCTGTATACTTCACAAAGCCTTGTTTAGCCAATCTCCTCAAGAAAACCTCCGAAACAGCACTGCATAGCACTATACTCTTTGGATCCTGCATCTTTGCGATCTTACTTATGTTCTTATCCGCATCCGCATGGTCAATCTTATTGAGCGCAATGACCGTTGGGAACTTCTCATCCGTAAAAGCATTCACCACTAAGTCAATTGTTTCATCAGACCAATGTTCCAAAGGCTCCTTTAACGCCAGTTTATCCAGCGTCCGTGCAACCACCGCACTTGTACTTCCATATCCAGAGAATTGCCCCTGTAATGTCTCGACAGCCGTAGCTTTCACAGCGACGTGTCTCCGTTTTATCGATCCCCATTTTTGCATCAAATTTCCTCGAATCCATGCTACTATTTCTGAACGCAACCACACGATGTCATAACTAGGGTCATAGCCTCTTGTTGTTTTTCCTTCCGCATCGGTTGTACCACTTACGTCTACGACATGAATGAGTGCATCTGCATGACGTAAATCGTCAAGAAACTTATTTCCGAGACCTTTTCCTTCGTGCGCGCCAGGGACTAGACCAGCCACATCAAGGAGTTCGATAGGAACGGAGCGACGACCATCAATGCAGGAGCCGTAGTTGGGTTTGCAACGTGATTGAAGATTATAGCGAGCGCAGGCGCAGTCAATTTGGAGATATCCGATTGCGCGTTGAGGGTCGATGGTTGTGAATCTGGAAGCGGCTCAGTATTTTGTCATTCTCTCTCTAATCTTGTGCAATTGCTCCAGTTTCTTGTATGGGACGGTGGGTATTTGCGCATATTGTTAATAGAGTGAGTGCTTACGGAAAATTGCCTGTACGAGAGAAAATGTAAGTAAATGGAGGGGTAATTTTGAGTCGAATGAAATGATATGGGGGGTATTTACGTACCAACTTTGGAGGTAGCATCTGTAAGACTGTTAAGTGTTGTACTTTTCCCTGAAGAGGGTTTGCCTACGAGGCCGATGAGAGGATCTCGTGGCATATCGTGTGATGGTTATGAGATGGGTTGAAGAGGATGTTCTTTGGACGTGCATAAACATAAAATTTGTGTATGGATGCGCTGAGCATGGTGGGGTGGAAACCTGAGGCATGATGAAAAGGTCATCGTCACAGGGAGACAGGGTAGCTCTCCGGATCTGTATATTATTTTCTACAATTGCTTCTTATCGTTAATAAGTTATGTACTAGAAACTTCTAACAAAGTTTTACAGATTCAGGTATCTTTCCTCTCGGGCTGAGAATCTGTTCAGTCTAGGCCATGAATAATTTAAGTATTATATTGACAATTTGAAGATTATATGTTTTTAAAGTACCAGTCCAACTAAAGGGTCGGATGAACATCTTTGAAATCCAAGCTTTCATGGCCAATGGCAACGAGATTACATTAGTATCGCCCGAAGATAGGCTTAAGAATAGAAGGACGCTCATCGTGTATCCCATGTTACCATATTCACTTGACAGATTGATAGCGGAATTTCCAGACCATATAGTCATCCAAGACCCAGCATAGGCAATGATGTGTGCTTGTACCCTTCAGCCCCAGCTTGATACATAACATATGTCTCATACGAAACTGTACCTCCACAAATCAAGAAATGTGGCTCCTTCTTCACTTGAATATGCAGTATAATTTGGTTAGTCAAGAGCTTCTCAACGCACTCGTGCATAAGCTAAACGGTCGAGATCTTTCCAGAACAGTGTGTAACAATGCGGTATGATCTTTGAGGGGAAGGGTTTACTTCGACTACCTACGTGTAAGTACAGTCAAGCTACAATGAAATGTGAATCAATGCATCTTCTCACAAACCTATTATGTGCGATCTTTCGTGCTGATACCGTGACCCCGTTTGTGCTAATACTCAGCCACATAGCAGATCAAATCGACCAAGCTTTCTAAATGCAGGATCTAGAGTCTAGACATCGCTTTGACTCGTGTAGCCTTATACAGCACCAGTACGCACCGGTACGCACCAATACGCGTTTACCCAAGAAATACTAGGATTCTTTCTTTGCAATACACAACCCAACCTCGTCATTTCATAGTGGCTTTGAATTTGGAAAAAATCGGGATTCGGAACATCGAGATAATCAATTGGAAGAATCGATTAATCACAAGATGAAGTTGACAGCCAAGAAATTCCGAATGTTCCATGTACATATCCTTTGCCGTGTATGCGGCTTAGCAAAGGGTAGATTAGAGAGAGAGACGAATAAGAGACTGAATTTACAATCACATGAAGTTATTCCCCGAACCGCCACAACTCAGCCACAGAGCCACACCTGAAGGTCCCCGCAACAGAAAAAGAAACCAATCGGGATGCATGCGGCATTGAGAAAAGTCAATTTCCGACACTCCCGGCAACTACCATGATGCTACTTCGTACTTCATGTTTTGTCATCCATTTTTATTGTTGAATGGTCGCAAAATGCACGAGAACCATACAAACTTGGAAAATCTACTAGGTATTTGTTGAACACAAGAATTTTAATTTTCATGCAGGTTCCTAGATGTGCATTTATCATGCTTCAGATTCAATTATTTCTATAGGTAAGATTGGCTGACTGGTGTTTTAATTTCCCCTTGGAAGACGAAAACCCGTGATGGCTGGAGCAAGTGAAGCAAGTGAAGGGAGAAATGAAAAAGATATTATGACGTAATGTGGTTTAACAATTTACTGGTCACAGTGGTTGGTCTTGCAAATAGAATTTCTTGGTTGGGCCACACTTCACCACAATTCAGAGGGATCTAATCTATTTTCAGCCATGATAGTGCCAACTCTTTTCCTGCTGGTTAATAATAAGAGGTGAAATAAGGTAAATTAGTGACGTTGTACTTCCGACTCAAGCAAAATCGGGAAATCGTACCATTCAAGTTCCACAAGTCCAAAGCCCAAAGTTCTTCTCACTGCTCATACATAAAGGTCCACTTTCCCTTTGGTTAGCTACTTACTCTTGCAAACATACATTCCAATCTTCTCTACGTTACATCGAACATCGAACATCAAGACAAAGAATAAGAACTCTTCGTTTTCCAAGACATCCATCAATCAATCGTCCAACAACACACATCAAACCAACCTTTCACCAATTAAATCCAACATCATGCCTTTCACAGCAAGGTAAGAATCATTCCCCATCCCAATCACTCTAGACTTTGTCGCACGGCAATCTAGTCAATCAAACCAACGATGATCAAATACTAACATTTCACAATAGCGATATCTGCAAGATTATTCTCGCCGTCATCTTACCACCTCTTGGTGTATTCCTTGAGAGAGGTTGCGGTGCCGATTTGCTCATTAACCGTAAGACTGTCCATACATTGCGAATTGCAAATGATCAAAATACTAACATGCTTCATAGTCCTTCTCACCATCCTTGGATATATCCCCGGTATCATCCACGCTCTATACATCATTCTGAAGTATTAAGCTTCTCACGATAACGACTTTCCTCAAACTCAAAATAAACGATATACCGTACTCGACTTCGATCACACGATACCCCAATCTTCCTACCTCTTTCACATCTTCTCGAAATCAGGCCTGACCAATACGGTTCATGCTCAGGTATATTAATGAATAACCAACCTCTTGGCATCGGAAGAGTCGGCTGCTGAATACTTCTCGGCTTGAAATCATGATGGCACGGGAGTTAGACATAAACGTGCATGGGCATGGGTCATATGGGAAGATTATGATTTTTTGATCTATACTTTTTCTTGCGCATTTCATACATGGGTTTTTTATGGAATGGTTCTTTTCGTCGGGTTTTTTGGCAGCATGTCTACGGACTTGCGGTGCAATATGGGTCTTCAGGGGGGGATTGTACAGAGCAATGGGGTGGATGGATAATATAATGAATGATTACAATCCGATTACAATTATTTTTTAGAACATAAAACTTTTGGAAATATGCACGTCGTGATTATCGCTGTGTTGTCAACTTTTCAATACAATCATGTACCCGTTGACCGAGTGAGGCATACTAAGGTGGATTGAATGTTTTATATTACTCTCACCGACATGAAAAATGCAGTAGCCAAGCCGTTGTAGCAAATTGAAGCTTCCCGCTCTTGGAGAGATCGACTTCATGAGTACTTATTCGATACCTAGCTGGCCTAGCGGGTTCTTCATGATGAACAACAAATGCCGAACCTGAGTAACTTGACTATTGAAGCTTCGTTCTCCACTTTCAGCCCTCTCAAATAGATGCCTTCTTATTGAGGCACGATTCCTTGAGAGTGAGCTCCATATTACATAATCGATAAGCGACTCAAACTCTTGGCGGCCCACACAGAAAATTTCAGATTTTCGAACCTCCTACTTCAATCTTCATCAACATTCAACTCGGCGTAGGATAACCATTTCTTTGCGACCTCACGAAAATCAATCAAAATGCCTGCCAAAGTACGTCCATGAATAAGAACCGCTTTGCTGTTGGCCCGCTCTACCGCAGAGTTATGGCGTGATACAGTAGGCTAACTTATTTTCTCTCAAATAGGCCGGAAACAAGAAGGGACCAGTCGTCAAGCGCAAGTTCGTTATCGACTGCAAGCAACCTGCCAACGACAAGATCTTCGATACCGCTGCCTTCGAGAAGTTCCTTCAAGACAACCTTAAGGTCGATGGATTGAAGAGCAACTTGGGCGACAAGGTCACCATCGCCAAGGAGGGAGAGAGCATCAAGATCGAGACCTCTGTCAACTCTGGTCACTACCTCAAGTACTTGTAAGTTTTTTTCCTCTATGAATCTTAATTCATATCTCTATTGGCCTGAGATTATATACTAATTCGCGGCGATGATAGGACCAAGAAGTTCCTCAAGAAGAACCAATTGAGAGATTGGCTCCGTGTTGTTTCCACCTCCAAGGGCGTTTACGAATTGAGATTCTTCAACGTTGTTGGTGATGAGGCTGAGGAGGATGATGAATAGATGGTTACATATAACATCTAGGATTGATAAATGATACCCATGATGGACTGGACTACGGACTAGAAGATCGTGAGGAGGGTTGGGATCTAGCAGTGGTAGAAATAATCAATGCTATATTACTGCTCTCTCAACTTGTTTGACTTTGGATATTGATATGTGACTGAGGTTCTCAATGTTGCTATTCGATTTTGGTGGAATTACATGCACAGCTTCGGATCTATTGAAAAATTAATGTCTACAGCGGAGCAGTGCTTTCTTTCTCGCAATATCCCTTTCAACATGCCGTGGAAAGTTCCAGTGTATAAATACACGATGAACTAAGAATGAGACACAACTCAAATGACATACACGAAGATGCCTTTCTAGTCCTTGGGAAGTATTCCCTCATTAAGCAACAAGGAAGAAAGCCATGTCCTCTTAAGCTAAATTTTATTCCTATCAAATATTCTCAAGCTTCATAAAGCGCTTTCGCTAGAGATGGACAGTCCTTGTTCATTGCTACAGCCTCCCGCAGTGAAAGTCCTATTTATTCATTTCGGCTCCCACTAAAATCGAGCGAATTACTAGTCGTGTAATTTGTGAAAAGTCTAGGGGCCACATTGTTGGAGGCGCTTTTGATGATGGTTAAGAAATATGGTGTGGGATGTTTGACGTCAACTTTTGATTCTTCTTCTTCCTCATCCAGGAACTTCACTTGTTCATGACGGTTAACAGAGTTTGTATTATTTAAAAGCAACAGAATTTCCTGGGCTACCGCAACAACCCACGTCCCATAGTCTCTATTCAGTGCATATGCACGGTCAAAGTCACTCCAGCATCAATGATGGTTCCCGTGCCCGTTACATAACTTGCAGAAGGGCTACATAAGAAGACAACTGCATCTGCGATCTCTTCTGGCTCGGCCATTCTTTTCAAAGGTACTATAGCTTCCACCGTCTGCATCACGGTTGGGTTTCTTCTGCACTCCTCTTCAACCATAGGAGTACGAACCCAAGTGGGACACACGGCATTGACGCGAATTCCATCTGCAGCGTGGTCAAGTGCTGAAGGCAAAGTCAGTTTCAGCATAAAGTACCTGATATTAATCATATGCAACAAGTCAACTCACCAGCCATCTTCGTGAGTCCCGTCACCGCATGTTTGGACACGGTATATGCCATCTTCGCCGGCAAACCAGCATATGAATTTGCAGAGCCCACATTTAAAATGACTCCGCGTCCAATATCTCGCTCGCCGCTTCGGCTCGTAATCTTGCGAGTTTCTTGCGCGAGCATGGCGTTGATTTCGGCGCGCACACATAGCATTAGGTATTGACACTCATCACTCTATCGAAGTCTTCGATTGATGCTTCTGCGAATGGTTCGTTGGAGAGATGATCGATCTTGTAGTTTGGATGTCGTTGGTTTATATGTATGTATGGATTTCTTCCCTTTCGACACTTCATGAAATCGAGGAAGTACCAAAAAAAGGAAAAAGAATAAGAACTTCGTACCCCAGCCCCATTAACAGCATAATCAATGCGTCCAAATTCTTTTACCGTAACATCAATCATCTTCTGCACACTCTCCGCATCTGCAATATCGACCCCGATAATTAGCGTCCGAAAATCAGGGTGAGAGGCATATTTCCTGGCAGTCTCGGCTGCCTTTTGGGCATTTCCTTCATTGATGTCCGCGAGAATTATAGCGCGGGCTCCTGCTTCGGCAAAGGACTATACGGCTTGTTGGCCGATTCCTCCGCCCGCCTGTGGGAAGGGGTGAATGGGTTAGCTTGGTGATTATGCTCGATGTTCATAATGATGAGATGATGGCATGATGGAATGAGGAGATGAGAAAGTTGCTTACTCCAGTAATGAGAGCTACGCCGTCGATTGAATTTTTTGCCATGTTGGGGGGAAATTTGAATATTTGAATTGGGAATGGTGGGAAGTGTTTCCGCCTTTGACGATGAGGAATAGAATGGGACGATGTTTGGGAAACACCGAGATGTATCTGATAACCTCTCAAGTCCCAGATCAGGTTTACAAGTTGAGACTGTGCCACTCGTCAGATGTGAAGTTAGCTCATCCCACACCGGATCAATATTCCGAAACAACATGGCTATCGTGTTATGCATGGAACAGTGAACTTTGCGGTAGTCACCTGCGCTTATGTGGCGCGGAGCGGCGGGTGTGCATTGAATGGGAAGTTTGGAGATGGAATTTCTGCGGTTGTGAGGCGCGGTTGGGATTGTGCTTTTAGGGTTGGGTGTGTGGTTGGTGGTATGGTGTTGCTGCCTCTTTGAGTTGTTGACTAATGATATTTGGTTCGTAGGGTTGTTTTGAGGAAATCTTGATATAGAATGCGTTAATAGTCAAGGTCAAAATGGAGAGGTAATATTTGGATCAAAGTTTGATATACCTCAGATAGACAAAGTTATAAAATAGTGGCAGCTCTATCATATCTAAACCCTTGCTTTGAAAAACTCAGATGTGGACGCTACAGAAAGTTCCAGTCTCACTCGTGGGTACAGTGTCAATCATGAGTATATTACTTGCAGAATTTCTTCTTCGCTGGGAAAACAATGCGATTTACGAGAAAGCTCTTCATTCATATTCAGTACTCATGTCAACTCGCGGTGCGATATTTATGAACGCGATTCGAGAAGCTGGGGGATGAAATACCTGCCAAGAGTCTAGGGAAATTTCTCCACCGAACTGAAGAACTTTAAGTTAGGTCCACGTCAAGATATGCGAGATCTAGCTGGTAGGTAGAACTTTCAGGTTGTAGTGGCCGAAGACTCTGGAACTTCGATATACTTGACAGGTAAAGTAGGGCGATTTTAGAAATCCCTCTGAAATGCGCTCGCTAGTTGGGGCGCAGACGCAATCGATCTGGTTCTGATAGACAAAGGATTGAAATCTTCATATGTTGTTCCTGAATACCAACTCAATCTTTCTCTCCCTCCGTAAAGATAGTGCAATGAGCAAGCTTAGTATCCCTTGACGCTTTCCTCTTTCACTCGCTCGTTTAATTGTGTAACATGTATTCATAATTGGTGATGGAAGAATATAGTACAGAGACAAATCCATCTATAACTGAATACAGAAAATAGCTCGGCTCCATAGCATCGAATAGCTTCGAGTCTCTGCTGCTTTACTGTCTTAAAATAGGGGCTTCTGGCTGAAATCTAAAGTTTTGTATTGAGATCTGTTATTCATCCATCGAAAAGACGTTATTTCGAAAAGCTACTATAAGGCTCTCTCTCAATGGCTAAACAAAATCTTGCTATCACACAAAAGCATTACCAAATATCATGTCCTGCGGAAAGCTCAGATGACTGAGATAGTTAATTGTGTTGCGTGTATACATACCTAGGCAGTCAACATTATTTGCCGTGATATACATGACGGCCGAAAAAAATTGAGACGAGCTCAAATTAGAGAACTAGTTAAGATGATAATGTTTGTTCTCACTGGATATCTTGAACACTCTGCTGGTTGCTCAAACATATGCAATATAGACGTCGCGAAGCTAGTAATGCGGCGACGTTGACCGCACCAAACCGATAAATCGAATTCGATACTCTGGTAACTCACGCCCAGTACTAGGTATCATAAAGCCAACAATTGCACTTCATCTCAAAAAGTGGATCCAAAACAAGTGAATAAATACAACACTCATCGTGTCGCGCACGAAAAAATCTCAAGATCAAAAATGAATCAATCCCAAACCGAAACCATCAACTCTCCAACTACACCACCCCATCACTCACCTTTCACTTCATATAGTCTCCTGCCCTTCGGTCTTCAACACAATGTGTCCAACCGGTCTTTATGGCCGAGTTGGTAGGAAAGCATAACGTACTGGCGAGTCCGAGAATGTAGGACGGACCTTTGCGGGCCTTCATACAGGTATACTGAGGAAACTGTAACAACCTACGGGTGAGACCACGGCGCCCCGGGGGAACTTGATCGCTATGATTACCTTTTTGCCATTTCGTTCTTTGGGAGGAAGGTGTGGTGAGGCGCGGCGCGGCTTTGGTGGGTTTAGGGAATGAATAGAGGAAGTGAATTAATATTTTTTTTGAGGCTTTGGAATGAACTAAGTTGACGCTGATAGCTTGATTGCGCCCTTGCACAATCGCGCATTAAATCATCAAGTCTTCAACAGAAGTACAAGAAATGCAGAGTGAGGAAAGGAAGCCTTTCATCTAAAAATCCACTCGATCTCTTGATTTTATTGCTCTGAGCTAGTTATTCTTCTTATGTCGAACTTGCACTCACCTTACATATGGAATTCAGGCAATATGACTAAAATATAAATCGTATAGGAAACAAAGAGGAAAGAGGTGGTTGCATGCTAGGTATATATTCGGCAGTGGTTTGCGCGCGCTCGCGCGGAGCGCTTCTTGATGTTTAAGTGGGGCTCAAGGTCTCACCGCATGATTTGTGGTAGAGGTTTCATCGACGGTGCAAACACTTTTGAAAACTTTGCAAGCTAAAATAAAGCTGAACTGGCTGTTTGATGATATCCTCGTAACTTTTTATCACGCCGCGGATCTAGGTCGCTATTGAATAAAAGAGTATCGCACTCATTGTCGCCTTGAACTTCGCTTTCCATCAACTGATCGGATTGCCATGGCTAACGATACCTATGTTGTTGAAGTTCATCAATATGAAGAAGTGAACGATTACAACGATTAATCAAGTATTAAGTTATTTGTTCGGAGCTTTGGAGCTCGTTTCGAAATAGGATGCCTACCGAAAAATCTCAAGACATCATCCTATCAGTGGGCACAATACGATGAGTCGTTGAGAATCTTGGCACTTGGAGATATGGGATGTAGTAATTGGGATATTATGAATGCGATAGAGGAAGCTAATAAACTCAAAGAACCATTCCGAGCTCTGATGGATTCTCTATTAATCAAACAGGCGACACCGATACCATTAGATTGTACCGCTCGCGATTACCTACAGGCGACAGTATATGTCCTTGAAGCCAAGTGTGATGAAGATACTAGAAAGACTGATGCTCTTCTGCCAACTCTTAAAGTACTATTTCCCCAACAAGTAGTTTCTCTTCCCGGTCCACCTTTAAAGCCTATGGATGATTGGTTACTTGATACTTTCAATCACTTTACCCCATCTCAAATCCATCTCAAATCCATCTCATCCCTACATGTTCCGAGTTAGATCAACACCCGTGCTTAAAAGGCCCATCTATTGTCCGCACAAATACAGGTAGGAAATGCTATTTCAAGTATTTACTTCCGAGAAAAGTGCCAAGCAAGGATTGGATACACAAACGAATAATGGATGCTTTCTATGCGGGTAAACTTCCTACGACAATGCCAATTTGCCAAATTAAAGGCATAGTTGTGACTGATATCGAAGAGGTTCTGGAGAATTACAAGCCGGTATCAGAAATCGAATTGAATGAAAAGTGGGGATATAATCAAGATGATGCTACCGATATCACAAATCCAAAGTGTATGGTAGAGTTTTTTCTCTCTTACATTGAGAATAAGGGAACGCTTTTCGATATCGCAACATGGAATAATTGCTCAAACGAGTTACGGCATCGCTGGGCATGTGAGTTGGAGGATCTTGTACATCAAATACATACAGCGGATTTGATATGGGGTGATGCAAAACCGCAGAATATCCTGGTTGACATGGACGACCGTCTATGGCTCCTCGATTTTGACGGCGGTTATACACCAAGTTGGGTGGAAAAGGAAAATGAGGGGACACGAGTTGGATATTGGCAAGGGATTTAGAAGATCAAGGAGTGGTTGTTAGAATGTGAAGAAAGACCGTTAAAACGTTTTGTCCATGTCAATTGATTTCTTTGATGACTTCATTTGTATATAGGAAGATGTAGTAAGTCTTGAATTCGAACGTGTTGACTTTTTCATTTGTGCACAGTAAATATCAACAATTGATCCAACTATAGTCCTCCAAATGCCAATAATTTCGTCTGCGAATATGCGCTGGTTATTGATAAAGAATAGGTAGGTAAGAGGGAAGATCTGTATTTTGGGGGAGGAGGGGGTGGATCAAGTTTAGCTAACGAAGAGTGAATAGATGATCCTCGTATACACGTTTTGGTTGATAGTGAATTTGAACATCGCTTTTAATAAATCTCCCTCTTAAAGTTCACTTTTAAACCTCACTTTTAGCCCTCGCTATTAAGCCTCACTTTCAACTAGCGCGATCCTCCTAATAAAACCCCCTTCCGTCTTGGCTTCTTGTTGCAAACTTTCTTCTCCTCTACACAAACAAACACCAACTCAGAAATTCAACTGATTGTGGTTTGTATGTACAATTCATACATCTTTTCTTGCCTCGAGATTGAATAAGAAGCTCTACAACACTTGAGCTCTTCTTTCTTTCATTCAAGACTCGAAACGGAAAAAAAAAGGATCTCTCAAAACCTCTCCCTTTAGCCTCATATCAAGCTTCAAGACGGAAAAAGGCGCAACGGGTCATCCAAAGAACTCTCCCTTGCTGCTTTGCCTCTGTATCGAGGTTCTACAATTCAAAATTTTCTTCCAGTTTCCAAGCACGTCAAAAAATAGTAAGTGACTCTTGTATTTCTTGGTATATCACAGACACTCTATTGCTGGCGCTACGCTCTTTTTGACATGTGGAAGTTCGGGGCTTTCATCCTTCTTCTCACATACTGTTTTTTTATTAAATACTAATCTCTGAAGACCTGGTATAGGCAATATGGAGTCGTCAATCTTATTTGGCATACACCTCAGCTGTTGGACAGCCGACATGTTAAAGGGCGCGATCCGTCAACTCTTTCAAGACTATTGTACAATCGATCGAGTCAGAGCATCGGAGACTAAATCGGTCCTCGTAGTCAGGCTTGAACGTTTCCAGCGAGGCCTAACTCAAGAAGATGTGGATACCATCACTGAAGGATTCAAGGATCGAGGCTACGTTTGGTACGAAGTTCCTAGAGCTAGAGTCGTGGGTGAGCTTCTGGCATCAGCATCACGTGTACATGCAAATTCTGAAATCTCGGTCAACAATGGCGAACCGGCAGACGCAGTGATGAGTGGCATAGTTGCAGATGAAGAGTTGAACATGCAAGATTCCCAACATCAAACTTCAGCACAAAATGCGGGCTTTTGCGTGATATTCTCTGACGATGATACTCCCGCACCAGGGATCGGACATCCACCGCCAGACGACGAACGCCACGTACAAGTATGTCTAGCATGCTACGGACGTAGTTTGGATGCTCATAATGAAGAACATCTACAAAACATCGAGTTGAAGGCTCGAAACGACCAAGCACAGGCACAGATTGATGAATTACGAAGACAGAATTCGACCCTGGAAGGGCGTCACACCTTGCACGGCGCTCTTAAGCGAGTTTTGCATGATTCGAGACGAGAATACTTCTTTTTCTTGATGAAAGTGGGGCTTGCATTAGATGACCCGAGTAATGATGGCGACAAATTGCGACGTATAGAGTGCCTGTTCACGAGGTACAAAGAGGAAGATAAGGCCAGACGTGAGACTTACATGAGGGGAAGGTTGTAGATAGCTCTTGGGGAGACAGTTTGGTCGATTGGTGGGTTTTTGGCGAGTTTCTTGCTTCGAGGACGTGAAGGCTGAGATGGTATTGATGCTAGAAACAGAGGCTTTTTCATACAACGGATGGATGGTTGGTACGATGAGCCATAGGCGTTTCGATGATTGCCTGGATAGTCATCATGATTGCTATTGGGATTATGAGTTGTGCGAGGTGGAAAAATTCCGCTGTTCGGTGGGTGCAAATTTAGCAATTCTATCAGATCAAATGAAGGGAAATGAAGAACACATCACTATATCAATCACTCATTTCTTCTTCACATACACAAACATCTTTTAAGTCAATTCAACCGCTTGATTCCAGAGAATAGCCATTTCCAAAAGAAAAATAAGTTGCATGCATGTGAAAGTTCCATCATTCAACCAGCCAAACGCCAGAGAGAGGAAGTATCTAAAAAGAACAAAACAACAGAAATACTCACACCCCATGCACTTGAACTTTGTGAGAACAACTCCATCTCCCGATATACATTGACAGGTGCTAATCCTACTATGAAACTGACGCCCAATCAGACGACTTTGCAGCGAATCAAAAAGCTACGACGTGGGAGTTTGAAGGTGCAGAAGCATGTATGTAATATGGAGATGTCTGGAGACGACAGTAAGATAACTTTGCAGCATTTGACCAGATTAGCGATAGGCAATTTACTGAAAAAGTACTTTATGAATTCAGACGATGGGGTTGAAAGAAGTAGACATGGAGAGGTTTGATCATTCCACGTCGAATAGAGATCGGGAGAGAGTAGAGATATCTGCCATGATACATGAGCGGCAACTCAACGATCAAATTGAATGGGATAACTCAATTGGGTTTTATCCAGGATTTTGTAGCTGCATGAATCCCGCAGCTGCGTTGAAACTAATGGAGTGAGCCACAAATGAGCATACATAAGCCAGATCATACGAGAAAGCCCCCCTTTTTTATTCAAAGATAGGTAGGTAAACAAGCGAGAGAAGTTGAGATGTACTTAGTTGGATAGAGGATATAATTCCATGAACTTGCATTCTCTAGAAGTAAGCAAATGTGTGAAACAAGCAAACTATGCAAAACTCAACGTATCGACTTTCAATACTATCCAGAAGAGTCGTATACGATATTAGAATAACAAAATAAAAACGATAACACATCTCTCATTCCCTGTCTGAAGATATCAAAACAAATATGGTTCTACTGGCTGAGTCTTCTCACCCGGCAGATCCGCACGCATTCTATCCTGCTACCAAAAGTCAAAACTAATCTATCCAAGCCGATTCTCATTTCTCCGGTCGAAAGATACTCAAAAATATCACTTCACATCAGATCTATCGACTCAACATCTAACCCCCCATTACAAAGCGCAGAAAACCCGGGCCTCATTGGCCGTCCCCTTCCCCATCCACACCAGCACCAACACATCTACAACTTCGCCTTCACACCTCCCTGCGCCTTCTTCAAAATCGGTTCCATCTTCGTCGCCTTCATCACATCTCCCTTAACCTTCAGTTTTCCCCCCATAAAAAGTCTCTGAGCATTCGCCTTTCCCGCGACCAATTTTCCGAAATCCTCATCGCTCAGACTCAATGTGACTGTTGGTTTTTCTCCAAGTCCTGTTCCGACTTTGCCCTCCTTTTTTAGATCGATGTGCCAATCGGCTGTTTCGCCCGCTTTGTTCTTGAGAGTGAAGGCGAAGACGGCATTGCCTTGTTTGATGGCGTCGGCGCGGTCGGTGGGAGATGATTCGAGGGAGGAGGAGATGGCGTCGAAGGCTGCGGATGAGGGGAATGCGTCTACAGATTGATGGGTTAGTAAAGGGACAGTGTGGAAAGGTAAGGTCCGGAAATGAAGGAGCTTACCGTTCTTGAGAGACATGATTGTAATTGCTGTATTGATAGAGTAGTCTTGCTTTAGTTTTGACTTATTTCAACTATGTGATGTAAGAAGTATCAATCGATAATTTGAACAGATTTTTAAATTCGCCAAATGGTAAATGATATAATTGTATTCAACAAATTCAGGTACGGGAATAAGGTACTTAAATGAAGTCCGCAAGCAGTAACGGTTGTTCACGAGTCGCAGGGTCGCATCCACACTAGCATGTGATAATGACCGAGGTCCGGTGAATGACACTAGTCTTGTTTCGGTAAAATCCGGGGAAGCTCATGACATGCGCAATATTCACGAGGAAATTTATGATTTGAGATTCCAGTTGGGATTTTGGGGAAGGAAGTTCGACTATTTAGGAAAGTAGAAACGTTTAGTGTCATAGACTTTTCGTGGGTAACATATATAGGGCCGAGGTGCATGTATCATTCATGTTAGAGGATTGAGCCAATAGACATTTTAAGGAACACATTAAATCTTAGCGAGCCTGGTTTGAATTTTAGTTTGATATTTATATTTTCTATCTAGTTTCTAAGTACCAATCTATCAAAGTTGGAATAAGCACATAAGTGCATGTAGCTCCGAACTAAGTGCACCAAGTGATATGAGTACCCCAAGTAGTGACGAAAGTAGCTATCGATCATCAACGCCTTAACAACCACCAATTCTTGCCCAGACCACGCCAGCCCATTCATAGGATCAAATTGTAAACCTCGCCCCTCCCAGTATTGAACGCCAATCTCACACTCATGTGGGTATTCTCGAGACTCAACACAGCATAACCTCTCCCATAATAAGACTAACAAGACGCCAAGGGTATTTAAAAAGACGAGTGCTTAAGAATACTGCATGAGTTGAAGTATGTATTCATCACAATGTGGCAATGACTCGTGTAGGTACTGCGTGTTTCCGTTCATTCCAAGATCACTAGTGGATAGTTCGTCACCGGAACTATGACTCTCCCCACTAAAACTTAATACACTCTGTGCAGGTCCGGGATTTGTCAAGGGATCGTGAACATTTGCAGAAGCCATATCGTCCCAAAAGGTAGTTGAAGACCAATCCTCATAACTCGAATTTGAAGGTGCACTTTGAGTCGTCTCCGTCAGACTAGGCGGTGGTCCACCATAGATAGCACTGTGTATGTTGCTTTCACCACTTTCTAGGGAAGCGAGTATAGCCCATTCGTTTTGTTGATTATCAATCTTGCTGTACATTAGGTGAGAGCTGTGAGAGCTTGATACTGGAGGAGCAGTGCGCGAAATCGTTGGTGAAGATTGTTGTGAAGTAATTGGCGTATTGCTCAAGGATAAATAATCCAGATTCGGTGGTTTTGTATTTGTGTTATATCGAGGCTTTACTAGTTGGGAGAGGGAGCTGCGATTTTCGCGTTTGGTCATCGGAGAATCGGTCCTTGTTCCGTCATAGGATGATCGAGCCGATGCCTGGTTTTGTGAAGTGTGATTGTATAAATTTGGTAACGTAGCTCGTCGAATCTTCTCTTGTTGTGCTAATATGTCATTCTCGCTCATGCTAGCACTAATATGCGTATATGGATGTTGTTGATTATTTTTTCTTGGAAAGACCGAGGTGGATGGTGTTGGCTTTGAAATTTTTGGGGCAGATATAGCCGAAGAAGTGCGTAATAGTGCCGACTTGGTTCTACAGTCTAGACTTTGATTGTCCAAAGTAATCAGAGACGACGCAAGTCTCTTAAAGTCGGTTGCACCAGGAGCATTGGCCTTTTCTAGGAATCTGATAACCGTTTTGATGAGTCGTTGACTTTCTTGCATCAGCTTACCTTCCTGTTTAATATCGAGACCTTGATACAGAAGGCTCAGGCCACACAATGTAAGCATTGCGTTTTTATTTATGCAGAATGAGAAAGTCATATTTCTTTCTTCAAGGAGCTGTGTGATTTGTATGAGATGTTTGCTAGAATCAGCCAAAGCAATGACGGATGGTGAAGTTTTAGATCCCAGGGAGGAACCAATAGCAGGGCGGTGAATCAACGATCGAATATAATAAAAAGCAAGAGACTATGATTTGGTTAGAGTAAACCTAAATTCACACGCCATTGTTTGACTTACCAATAAAGCTGATCGACTGCCTGTAATATCTGTTGATGGTTTATCTTGAACAAATGTAAGCTTCAGATGAGTCGGTAAACTATCAGACCATTCGTTCAACTCAGCCACCAGAGCAAAAAGTGTCTGCAACGATAGGTCATGAGTTGCAGCTGAGGGATAAATTTGCTCCAAGACTTTAGACAGGATGCGTGAGCATCGGAACAGAGCAAGAGCACTAGAAATTCTAGTAGGTTCCCCTGGAAGCATGGGTTGATATCCTTTCTCATTCATATGTTCATCATCTATATCCGAGGGATATTCCGCGTAGATATCGTCTTCCCTTAACAATTTAGGGAGGCCAAGGAGGGAAGCAGAAAAGCTATAGGAGATTAGCATTGCAATACAACCTCTAGCATAGTTCTTACCAATCAACAGTATACAAAGTCCAAAACACCCTCTTTCTAGTTTCAGCAGTCAATAAATCAAAAGGGAATCGCTTTTGACTTTGATGTAAACCGAGTCTGTGCGAAAGACCAACAGCAATTCCTTTGTAATGCTGTAGGCTATTATAGTCCCCCTTTTGAATGCAGTAAATAAGTGCTAAAATCAAACACTGCAGTGTTGAGATGTTGTTCTCCATCAAAATAATGTTGAGCGCTGTGCGCCATTGGTTCTCACATAATGATATTTGTTCCTTATCGGGACAATCGGTGGAGAGACCAGCGATACTAAAGACAAGGTGTAACTGAGCCAATTTATATTGGTCTTTCACTTGATGCGGATTTGATGAATATTCATCGTATAGAGTTAAGAAACTATGTTTGTGTATGACGGGAAACAATGGTGCCCATTCTTGGAAAAAGACGTTTAGACATTTGTCTGAGAATAAGCGTGGGGGAGCGAAACTTGAGGCAGGTGTAATCGTTGATAACGAGGCAGATTCATTTTGGGGGTTCAAAAACGTTTCTGTGTCAAACCCTACGGAAGACTTGCCGCTGTCTTGGATTTTACGCTTGCAGATATCTAGAAAGATATTAGCGAGGTAAACCCTACATGATTTTTTGAAGTGATTTCCTACCGACAAAAGATCTTCCACTTGATGCTCCCATGAAATATAAGTTGGAACGATCGCCTTCCAGTAAATGGGGTGAAGCTTGGACCTTAAACATGTCTTCCTTCGGAGGTGATGACTCTTTTCGACTTTCGACAGGAGGTGAAGCTGACGTTGAAGACAGTGAAGGACGTCGATTGTCGTGCATCTTCGAGAGCATATCTATCTTCTCATCCTTTCCATCAAGTAATTCTTTCATCTCCCTTATCTCTCCCTCTAACGTACGAACTCTCTCCTCTAAGGACTCAGTACTACAAGACCGCAAGTCAGCAATTGTGGACGGAAGATTGTTCACAGAGACTGAGAAACCAGTGCTATGCTAGACAATCAAATACCGAGAAAGATATGGGTAACGACCGTACGTATGAAAGACGGTTATACTCACTATCCTCTAGGAAATGCTCGTCGACTCAATTTATCGCTTGTCTTACATTCAAACCCAACACCAGAACACTGTGAACAACATGGTCGAATGCCATCACAGCGTATCTTTTTGCTTCGACACCTATCGCAGGCTTGGGCAATCCGACTTTGCGAACTCGACGAGCCCACCTTTATGATCTTCATGGGCAAGATTCCGGGCATTTCGAGGATAATTTTCCGTCCTCTTTCAATGTTGTGTTGTTGAGCAAGAAGTGGTAAATGTTATTTGCGTCTTGAAGAATAGGTTTCGGTACGTTTTCGGCGATGCCGATATGCTCAACGTTGGTATGTTCAGCTTATCTTTTTTTGCGATCGGGGGTCAATTATTCAATGTAACATTGGGCGGCTTCGTGATAAACCTTAACATTCATTGAGAGGACTCATTTGCCAATCGTGAATGGAGTGGAGATAGTGGAGATGTGATACCTGTATGTGATGTTCTAGGAATGTTCTATGTCGTTAGATGAAGAAATACTCGCTCGGATAAGAGGGTGAAGGGGTTGCATATAAACGTGTTTGAAGGCAACTAAACTGAAAGGGCCGGATCCTTATAACAAATGGGCATGGAGAAGGGATCTGGGGCAAGGTACTTTGGTACATTGTCGGTGGTCATTCATCCATCCAATAACAAACTACTTTATTGACGGTCGTATGATTGTGATTGGGTGGTAAAATGATTAACTGCATAACCGGCCGGTGGCTTATCCACAAAGTCAGAAACCCTCAGACTAAAGAGAAAGTTTTTTGCGGGGATGATCTGGAGGAATGTACGCACAGAGGCACGGTACCTACAGGGTGTACAGGTAACACGATGGGTCATCTTGGCTATCACCAAAGCGGCCAAACGAGCATGATGATTTCCTCAGATCTGGGTAGGTGACCTATTTTGGATGTGTTGGTTTTGCATGGCTTGCGGTTTGGTACAATCTTGAAGTCTTGCGAGAGGCATCGATATAGATACCAATGTCTACATACATTTATCAACTTTCTTCTTGGCGATCGTTGTACTACAACGACTTAAGCACTTAGCAGTCACTATCGAAACTTAGTTGTACCGGTACGTTAACAAGCACGCATACCGATTGAAGAGAAAAGAAAAGTATTTGAATTCAGACTTTTCAAGGTGGACTAAAAGTACCAAGAAGCATTGCCATCGTTCTAAACTACCTATGTGAGGTTAGTAAGTTACCCCAGAAAAGGTTATTCGATTAGTGTTATAGGTCTACTGTTATATCTCCTCGTAAATTTCTTTGCGGGGTTTATAGAAAGATCTTGATGCGAGGGTTCCGAAGACCGTACAGTCCTTCGCTAGCAAGATTAGGTAAGATTTACTACATAACGTCGACGTTAACACCCGAATTTCGGACCTCATCACCCTATCTATATATTGAACATCAAGAGGCGGCTGATTACACCTTGATACAAAATAACAATAATACAGAGTTATTACGATTCTCCCCCATATTCTCTAATTAGGCTAATTGCGTCATATCTCAAACTCCGAAAATGTTAAATACCTGTTAAAAGAACAGCGTCATGTGAACCATTTGTTGACCCTTCATTTGAAAATGAACTTTGACTTTCATGGCTAGTAAGGAAAGATCAGCAGTGCCCGAATCCTTGGGAACATCATTAATGGTACTAGCTTTTAGTTGTTAAGCAATTGGCAGGTTGGCAGGCTAGCAAGGAGGCACAGAGGAAATAGTCGCACACGCACGCTTATCTTATACGCTTTACAGATGCCGTCTTGTTCCAACAATTATAGATGTCCGCAGATATCTCTTGGTCGAGCATTAGACAAATACTCTCGTAATGATTGCCGACGCCTTGACTCGTGCTGATATTAGTTGGATTCGGCGATATACGGAATTGATTGCGCCTCAAGTCCCACTAATCTCACTAGCATTCAAATCATAGGTCAACTCGTGCTCCCCGAAATCGAGGTTCTGGAATTCTTCTCTGATAATTGGTACGAAAATGCGGCGTATTTACCGCATTTTACTTCTAGTTTACATATATGATACGAATGCTTGACCCCTCCGGACATTATCCAGAATCCGAACTATAATCGTATATTCACCCTTCGCACATAAACGTAAATCGTTCCGAAAGGCCAATAATAACTAATTGGATTTCCATCCAATAAAAGATGTCTCTATCTCACGTCGTTTGTCGAATTCATAGGCCCTTCCAGGATATCTTTCTCAGCATGCGTGAGAACTGTAGTTGGGAGACAATGTGTAACTTTTTCAACTAAAGTCGTCCTCTTCGTTACTTTCTGCGCTGGGATCATCATGTTTCGTATCCACTTGCACTGATGTCAGAAGTTGAGAAATACTTGAGACTTTGGACAGATTTGATATCTATGAGCACTATTAGCATACCTAGAAGACAACAAACACAAACGAATACAACAAACCTCTTCATTGATAGCCCCATAAGCAACGCCTAATACGTCGGTCTCTATCTGTCTCAACTCCAATGCATTGGCTTGAGTATTGGGGTCGACCGTCTCCCCGTCCAATAATGTTTCCACTATTTCTTCGCTTGCTTGAAGACGCTTTAATTGCAATTCAATCCTATCTCGCATCAAATTTAGCGCTCGAAACTTGAGAATATCCTCGCGTTTGTGACCACTAATTAAGCTCTCAAATTTATCAGTAGATTCTGTGACGTCTGCGTCTTGCCAGAAAACCTTCAACGATTGTGAGCCATCAACTTCCTGCACAGTTTTGAACTCCAAGCCGTCTTCTTCGTTCAAACACGCAAGGTAAACAAATGGACAATCCCATGAAGTTTCTCCGTTCGAATGGCCAAAGATACGAACGGATGGGCGTTTTCCAAATGCAGCAACTTTCGCTACACGCAAAGGATCAGTTGCTATTGGCTCTACGTCCAGAATTAATGATGTCAAGGGAACTTCTGAGTCGATGAAACCATAATTGAAGAGATTCTCGGCATCACTCTTGACTCCATAACTAATGGTTATTTCACTTCCTTCATCCAAGAGTATATCTGATGCAAGGAAAAGTAAGGCATTGCCATTCGACGTGTGTTCCCAATGTGCATTGGGTGTGAATGAGTGATTAACCATGTCAAGAACAGGCACCATCACTTCTTCACCATTTTCAATTTCTAGACTTCTTGATCTGTACCAAGCATCAACTCGTATCCAGTCTGACAGTAGTAACGGTTGTAATGGAACATCTTCTTTCCACCAACACGAGTGACACCATGGTATTTGGATGGTCTTCTCGCGCAGATTTTCAAAATCTCGTGATAACGCGACCATTTTGTTAGCAACAGAGTTCTGAAAAAACAATTAGCAAGTCCCACGATGGCAATCATTGTTCGCGTTTATCATACTTCTAGAGACGTTCCACTCAAAAGAGTTTTCTCTTCTTCAGTCCACATGGTTGGAACTGGAATCTTCTCTGGCAAGAATCTTATATATTCTGACCACGGATTGTTCACCCCGATATTGAGGGCACTTTCTGGCTGCACATTCGTATTATTCCTTGCAATTGTCATCTGTAGCAATAAGAATAACTTCGCGTCTTCTCTAATCGACTTTCCCCCAACTGCTTCTCTCAACTGTTTGAAATGGGGATCTACCCTCTCCATTTCTAACAGAAAATCTTTACCTAGGATCAGGTCACTAGGGATGTCGAGTAATGTGGGCAGATCATGCGCATCCACTGAGCTCAGCGTTTTTGTAGTGATAATACCATTTGGCAGGCTGGTATTTTCTCCTTGTAGACATATCTTAGATGAGGAAACAATAGTATCGAGGAAATCTACATTGTTCAACTTGCACCAGGCAGGTAAGGAAGAAAGAGGAAGAGGAGCAAAATGCATTTTCGCCGGATGTGTATTTAACGTAGCAGTGAAGTTATTTGATATCAATTTGCTTGAATAACTTTCATTCGATTTCTGAAACAATGAAGGACAGTGGTCTAGTGCTTGTTTGTTTGTTATAGTATTGCAATTTCTATCATTAGAGTGTTCCTGCCGCCAAAATCTTCATTGTTTTGCCAGAAGGCGGTGAAATGGCATGTTCTAATTCCTCCACTCCAGATTGGGACAATTGATCGTCTCCAGGGCTCTCCGCCGTTCACCATTTCGACGAGACCTGGCAAGTAGAAAGTATTCATCACCATCTAAATCGATCAGCTACTATGCAATTCTCCCTCCTATACATCTCATTTGTGCATCAAACCATCCCATTCTCACCCAAGCTTACCCAGCATCTCTACTCTCATGATACGATAGTCTAGTACACCTCATTATCCAACAATCCCATGCTCAGATCCTTTCAATCAAACACGCCCCTCTATAACATTCTCCTGATAGTGACTCGTCCAAAGAATGAAACGACAATCAATTCCCCATCCAACCCTTGATATCAATACCCATGCACCTTTTCCCTCCCCTTCCAGCTCACTAATCACTCCTATCCAAAATCATCTCATCCCCCCAACTCCAAGCCTCTCAATAAGTGGTCTTCCACGACGAGCCGCCCAGCTCTACCCCTCATCAACAAGCCCGCCACTCCCCTAGCGTACTTCACCACTTCACAATCCATGGCTCCACAACCATCATCACCTACCTAGTAGCCGAAGCCTTCGTCCAAGAAAAGCCACCCGCCCAGCCCTCAACGGGATCAGCACGATGGAGAATCTACTTCTCGCTAGGCCTTTCCTTCCCCGTTCCGCCCCCCATGCAGGACTCGGATTGGAATGCAGTGTCGTGTACGTAGAAGATGACGAGATGTTGAGATAGATGATGCAAACCAAGTAGAAAAAGAATTCATACGTATTTCCAAAACTCAACTGTGTTGATTAACCCCAGTGCTGCTGCAATCAAGCCTTTCATTTTCTTTACAAAATGAAGACCCAGATGTGACGAATTCGACTTCATTCGGAGCCCTCTCCGATCATCTTGCCATCGCACCTCAAATTACTTTCCCTTCCCTCCTCACCTCTCCCAAGCCCAGGCCCAAGCCTAAGCCCAAGCAATGCCATGTGCGTATCTAATCTCACAAGACCAGGCAGAAGCTTTAACACACATGAGTTTCCGCTCTACCCGACTCTTGAATTACTTATCCCGCGATACTACTATATGCAATGTAACAGCACTGAATATGCAAGGAAAATGGCAGGGAGAAGATAACATAAGGTATGATAAGCGCAACAGGGTTAGTTGCAATAAGGAATGGATAGACGTGAAAATATAGATACTATGATACAGAAACGACATTCAGATGGACGCGTGAGTAATTTAAGGTAATGATAAGTACTAGGTAGTGTATGAACTAGACGAGTGTAAAGAGCAAAAATCCTTCAGGTCTGAGTGCTTCAATAACCATTGTAATCTGCAACGGTTTATTCAGCATTGATAGTAGATGTGGACCCCTCAAACCGGATCCAAATAACCAAGTCAAATTCTCGTGCCAGATCACGCCAGATCTCCCATTCAAAGCATCTAAATTGTATATTCTTCCATTTATTTTCCATACGCCCATGTAAATGCGAAAATAACCTAAACCTCTCTATCCATCACCATCATATCCCAAGCGCCGCCTCTTGTATCGTATAATATACCTTCCTATTACCCCTACCTCTTCCCCTCACCCTCTACTCCAACTCAATTCTCTTTCCCCTCAACCCCGCTAACCCTCCAACCAACTTCCCAACCACATACCCCCCAAATGCTCCGGTGACAACGGTAACAGGCCATTTCTGCCATTCCCTATCCCAATCCAAAGGGATAGGTACTGCACCCAACCAAGCACCAAGCGCACATCCTAATGCCGCACCGAAAACTTCATCAATTGGCGCATACAATGATGCTACTTCGAGCCATCGAACTGAATCCACACCATGGATATAGAAGAGGGGGAAGAGTGCTAGAAGCGAAATGTGGGCGGAAGAAAGTAGTGTATGTTCGATGTGGGTGGTGAAGGGAGCGCCAAAGAGAATTTGAAGGGCTGTGACGGCAGGGACGGTTGTGGCTGTTAGAATGAGGGCGAATATGGTAGTCTGTTAGGCAAGAATATTAGTAATTGTACAATCATATCACTTGCAGCCAATGTTCAAAAAGAAAGACGTACAAATATCTTATGATTATACTCTCCGCCCTCCAATCCCTTCCGCTTCTCTCCCGGCTTCAATTTCTTCGCCATATTTGACCCAGCAGCTGGTAAACATACAACGGCATAGGCTACCTGCAACAATGCGACGGGCAACAGCGAGTGTAATAGGGTGTGTACCGGGTCTGCGACTAAAGCGTTGAATCTGAAATAATAAGCAGATAAAAGGATAGCTGGCTGGATGTGTGTAACGATACGAGCCATATCTGAAGAAAGGAACTCCGTGGGGAATGATTTGGATTTGGAGATATCTCCAGATACTGGGCTGATTCCGGACATGGTGACGGGATCGATCAATGGCATTTCTGGTGTTGTCAATTTCGAGATGTATTTTATTTTTGGGATTACGAGCTTCGTGTTTTAGAGCTCCGTCACTAGCGTCGGCATTTTTCGGTAGGGTGCCGAAGAGGTTTTAATATTGAAATTTAAATGCATCATAAAGTAGGTGCTAGTAGGTAGTAGCTTGGAGATATTGTAATTTGAGAATGTTCATGATTTATTCTGGCCATTTTTTATATTTCCTTTGAAGCTTTGGAGCCAATGTTGCGACACTCAGGCAACCCTTTGCTTCTTGCCATAGCTCGTAACATTCGTAATAGCAATAATTTACCCAGCTCCCTCCCTTCTCATGATATTGCAGAACCTTACAAGTAATCTTGAAGTACTTCTCCCTACTCTCAAGATCTTGTCCATGTATAGCAACTTATTAGCAGCAGGAATCTTCAGACCTGCCTTCTTCTTATGATATCGAGGAACCATCCAAGCAACATTTCAACCGATCATCCATCGCTCAAGATGAAGATTCAGGTCTAGCCACCAAATTTCTCAACGAAAGATCATAGACAATATCCTCAATCTTCTTCACATTGTACTTGATACCATCACTTCTTCTCCTCAGAACATCATTCTTCAAATTGAGAATCTGGAATCCTGCATGTAAATCCTTAACGAATTGACTGATTTGTAGAGGTCTCTGGTAATCTCCGAGAGTAACGGAATTGATAGCCAGTCGTGAAAGCTCTTCGATCAAGGAAATGAGGGAGAGGAGGTATTCTTCGATACTGATGTGGAATGCATCTCGGTCTTTGAGGTTGACGGGGGCTATTATCTCGTTAGCTGTGCTATTCGAAGAAAATCTGTGTGCAAAGTACCTTGGAGTATCTCTCCTACTTCCTCAATAGTGAGAAGCCTTCCTGACTGAGCAGGCTTTCCATCTTTGTTCAAACCCCCCAGCCATCCGCAGAGAAGAATGGCAAAGATCACATTCTGCACATCTCTTGTCCAGATCCCATTATATCTATTCTTGTTAGTGAGGCATTTCATCGTAGAATCCACAGCGCATACTTGTAATATGGATGGTTTGAAGCAATGCCCGCAAGCTTTTGAATACTTTCAGCTTCTTCCTTTATAGCATTCTCTGCAGAGACAAGAACGGGCTGCACTATGAAATGTTAGATGAATGGGTTTTGAACAGCCAGCTTGGGAAGACTTACAGTGAGAAGCAGGTGTGGAATGAGCTCGAGATAAAACTGACTGAGCATTTCTGCATTGCCTCTCCAATGTTTGTAGAATAGCTTTCAGTTGATCTCTTACTTCCGCATCTTCATCAATCTTAGTTTGTAGATCTTCAAAGATCTTTGGGTCAACCATTCCATTAAGATCCGACATTTTACTTGAAGATTATTGGAGGGGTAATGTGGTGGGGGGTTTACTTTGTAGATTTGCTTCAAAGGTTGAGCTTTGAAGAATAAATTTCACGTCACACAAGCAAAATATTTTACCATCAATACGAATAGTACATTTCACAACGCGTCATGGCATCAATATCGCGTACGCGGTTTTGAACGCAACGCATAGAGATAGAAAGGTGCAAAATAAGATTTATCATGATTCGTGATGATATTAGATTTACATGCAACTACAGCTACAAGATTCAACACATGCCAGTTGCCAGAACAGCATTTGAACCCACATCACTGATCAATAGCGCACGTCAAATAATGTCATTACCGCGACTCTTGATAGAAAGCGTTCTATTCAAAAGAATTCACCACTTCCATAAGAACAAGACCAAATCACCAACACTCTTCTTCACAGTCCAGGCATGCCCGAATTTGTAATGAAAAGAAGTTGTTCGCTTCACCTGGAGGCAGTGTAATACCAGGGAAACTGTGGGAATGATCATGCGCAAGCACAGCGGACCAATCCCGAGGGACAAAAATAAGTATAATCAATGTGACCGTCTATGACGATCTTTCAGAGATTAAACTGAAAAGAACAGATACTACACTTGATCTAAGCCTGTAGGGAGAAAGTCTTGTTAGCCAAAGACTCATAAAGATTGAGAAGAGTGTGAAGGGTAGGGGGTAGCTTACCAATAGGCAAAGAGAGCTAAAGAAAAAAAAGAAATGAATCAGGGAGAGAGAAGATGTTTATATAGATGCTGGGTAGTGGCCTGTGCGCACTAAGGAAGAGGCCAGTTGGTGCAAACATGTTTGACGAAGTAACAAATGTGACAAACAGCCTTGACCGCCCGTTCTGCCGTATGGATGTGTATGATGCACGTACTAACTACCTAGATAGGTAACAAAATAGAATTCTTTCTGTCAACGACCTCTGGTCATCCATTCGGAATGATCCACTTCGTTTTTTGTGTATTGGGGAAGTTGCACTGTACGGAGTATCTATCGTGTATACCTGGGTACTAGGTAGGTCGGTACCAAATGGACATTGTACTCAACAAAATCATGTTCAACTGAACTGTTCAAGAAGAATCATACAACTTCATTTATTCTACTCGATTTACTCCTTACGAGCCTACTAGTAGTTCAGCTACAAAACCGCGATGAAGCTGGAGCTCATAGTACCTATTTGGATGCAGAGTCCTTCGAATGCGCATCCCCAGGTAGATGATATATGAGCTTCACGTGATTAAGATTGATGGAGTCCACATCTACAACAACCTTTGCATGCAGACTTTGTGCACTGCTTTAGATAGCTTACTGACGAACATCCATTTCAATTTCATATGTACGATTGATCTGCTTCCGTAAAGTTGCTCGCCATGAGGCTGCCCAGTTTGATTTCATTGGCGTAAGGTAGAGGTAATATCTATTGGATTTGCAGACACCATGATAAAAACTAATCTCTGTCTCGATTGCTCGTTGCTATAAGCATTCAGATACCCGCAGACCAATTATGCCCAGTCATGATCATTCCATTTTTGTACCTCTTACCTCCATCAGTTACAAAAAGTGTTGTCTCTCATCCTTTTCAATCATCAAGATGATTTTATTCGCATACCTTCTCAGATTCACCAACAAAGCGTCTCCACCTCCCCCGCTTCTCCGCTACACGCCTAGTATCTTCTTAAGATGTGTATTAATATTGGCACCATTATATCTCTATTGTCTTCTTCTACTTCAGAAATTCTGCTTTTCACCTTCCACATTCTTCCACTCCAGATTTGCTCTCCTCCTATTCCCCCGACCCAGTGAAATCAAATTCAACTCGATGTTGAGTTCACGTAGCTCTCAACCGGACTCAGATACTGCATTAGTTGAGACGCTAAGTGTAGTAATGAAATTTGGTATCAAAGGTTGCTGGTCACCTTGCTCTCCCAGCGGCGCAGATTTCCAACAGCTCAGATTAGCAGACCGGGTAAAATTTTCTAGTAATACGAACCACTTCAATATCCAGAATGCATTCGGAGTTTCACGATCTGAATATTGGAATTTGATTCAAACATTGAAAGTCATCGATTGTCGGACTGCAGCCTGGACCCTGCTTGTACAATCGCTGCAGTAGTTCTTGCATCTCCTTCTATATCATTAGAAGTAAGCGTTGATGGAATTGATTTTGTAACCTCTATCTTTTCGTTTCGTCGTATGACCAGCTATGACAAAATGCTGTCTGAACTTCTCACGCTTTCGTTCCATATTTAGGTTCACTTCTTTCCCATTTTCTCGGCCGTTCTTAATTTCACCTTTTATAACACTTGCTTTAACAGGTTTACTGTATCCGAGTGATTTCAAAGGTTTCTGTCAGATCAGTTTTTGGTACGATGCCAGATGTAGTACTCATTCAAGAAATTGCATTTTCTTTACTATCGAACCTTCAGCTCTCCCGAAAAACCATCTTCCGTTTCCAGTGCTATGAACAATTCTATTCTTCTGTCAATTCTAGAAGCATAGTTTCATTCACAATCGAAAGTGAAAACTGCATAATGATGTTTACTTCCGAGGGACAATCGTTCACCAGTGACCCTAATTAGATTATTCAGAATAATTTATTTCGACTTATTGTCTCACTGGTCGACACCGAGATCTGGTTATATTTTCGGGATTCACTTTTACTCAAATGAAAATCTGGAGAGCTCTTGAGGATGATAGGGTTGATCGCTAGTACTGATAATCAGGTAAATCAAACCTCATTCTTTTGTCTTTTTTTTCTTTTTCTTCGACTATTGCACTTCGAAGTCAGTTCAGCTCGAGGTTTCTACGATTGATTCATCATTAGAACGAAGATATATGCTTTATCGCTTATCACACTCTATAATTTATAGTATGAGTTTTTGAATAAATTTAAAACACAAACCATTAACATGAAATCTGCCGGTGTTGTCGATGAGTTTTGGTTTGAAAAGACGTTTGAGTTGATAGGCGTTTTTAACAACCTAGGCGGAACCAATTAAGATTCGAGCAGCTGTAAAGTAGAATTCCATGAAGAATTGAGAAGAACCCTAAGGAAACTCGACCTCAAATCCTACACACTAAGGGTGACATCTGACATCATATAACCTGAGAGACCTCGCTTCCCAATGCGTCTCGGCTGATAGCAAGTCTGATCGAGTAGAGTACAGATGGAGCAGCACTTACGCCTAAATGCTAATACGATATGATACTCTGTCCAGAGAGCTACTCTATGGATATGTAGGGTTAAGCAATCGTGGCTCAGCGCTCTCGCTTAGTCTACTGAATAAATGGCTCAAGGACATTTATCTACCTACTTATGACATGATGATTTTCTCTCTACCTCTAGGGAATTTATCGTTGAAAGTGATCTGGATATCAGGTTTCATCAAACTTCACTTTCGATCAATTATCACTCTCAATCAACTCAATCTTTCAATCATGAAATACCCCTCATTAGTGAATCCATTTACAGAATTTTCATTAGAAGTGGATTTGAATATCACTTTCAATCATCACTTCGGTTAATCGAATTTTCCTGCTCAAAAATAGCCTTCCCTCTCTGATTTCTTTTCCCAAAATTTCTTCTCCTCTACACAAACAACCATCGATCCACCAGTTCGATTAATCGTGGTTTGCATACACGACTCATACATCCTTCATCAATTCGAGATTGAAAGAGAAGCTTTTGAACACCTGAGATCTTCTCCAATTCGATTCAAAAAATATTCTGCAATCAGGACCTCTCTCTTTTCTGGCAGGTTTACCTCAATAGCAAAACTAAACGTCGAAGAAGGCTCTTCGATAGTCTTCACTTTCTTTCAGTTGCCAAGCAAGAGAAAGATACATCCAGTAAGTGTCTCTTGAATTTCTTTTAACCAACACTCTTCAATTGGCGCTATGCGTTAATGAGGACGCTGGGGTCTCAAATCTTCTACCTTATCCTCATTGCTTATCGATTGCATGCTAATGTTGGAAACATGATAGAAAACATGGCTTCAGAAAGTCCTTTATTGCTCGGCCTTAATCGAGACCGATGGACTCTCAACCTTTTAAGGGGCACTATTCAGGAATTGGCCAGAGAGAATTACCGTATCGAGCTACATCGGCTAGGGGAAACGAGACCGGTCCTTATGCGTCGGCTGGACAATCTGCTGGACAGACTTAGACCAGATACTGTCAATATGCTCACCGAAAGACATAGGCAAAGAAACTGGCGTCAGGAAGATATCGTCAGAAATAGACGTGCTGCACGACCTATTGCTAGAAGAGTAGCACGTCGTCGTCGTCGTGTTGCAGTCAGAGCCAACAGACTTCAACCGCGAATCAGATTGAACCTTAGAAATAGGGAACCGCCTCTACCAGCAGGGGCTGGGGTACTGAACAACGCGATGCAGAATCCTTGCGCACAATCGGAGCTGTCTCTAGACGCACAAGCAGCGCGCACTTCACAAATACTACGAGCTGTTAGCGGACTTGCCGAGCAACTTAGGGAACGCATCTCGGAGTTGGAGGCGATGAATGATGAATTGACGACCCAGTCTGCTTCTGCAGCCACGGCACGAGGAACAGAGGCTGATGGATTGATGGGACGTATGTCAGAGTTGGAGGCGGTTAATAATAGATTGACAACCCAATCTGCAGAAGCAGAGACGAGACGAGCAGCAGAGGCCAATAGATTGATGGGAAGCATCTCAGAATTGGAAGCGGTGAATGATGAATTGAGGGGACGCGATTTAAAGCTGGAAATGGCGAATAGAGGATTAACGGCCAATTTACACGAGCTTGAGCGCGCCGCAGCTGCTCAAGCAATAGAGAAGTTGATATTGGAAGATCGCACGAAGCATTTGGAGGCAACGTTGGCTGCCAGAAACAGACAGAACCTTTCCACCCGCATTTCCATGCTGGGGGCTGCTATAATCAGTATGCAGGAAGATAATATGCGGTTCGACGAGGGGACGGTCGGTGTTTCGGAATCCGCGCTGAGGGAATTGGTTGAAATCAATCGAGAGAAGAACGATAGATGGGCATTGTCTCGAGATGTGTTGCGTGGGCTTCTCAGTGATCGCATAAAAGTGCAATTGCTCGATGAGGTAGTCCGAGGATGGAATGGGGCTATTGCTGAGAGAAACGCTCGGAGACAGAGGGGACGCCAGTAGTGGATGGATCACGGAGAGTGACTCAGTTCGGTGGATGAAGCAAGCTTCGGCGAGTTTATTTCGGCATTCATCGAGATTTTCATTATTGCATAGCTGGTCATTATGCTTGTTTACTAGGAACACAAGCAATGACTAGCTGTATAGATATTTCAAGTGGTTCACTGGGTGGAATTTCTGCTTTCTGTCTCCTCAAGGACTGCGAAGGATGGGTATGGGAAAATTATGCACAAAAAGGAGAGTTTATATCATACAATGGATTAATCGCATCGACGATTCATCCACGGAAGCCTATATCAATGAGTTAGCTCATCTATTAGTTTAGCTTGCAAGTTTAATAAAAGTGCTTTTATCGTTAATCGAAAACTCAAGATCAATTACAAATTATGCAGCTCCGAGTTGGCAATTCGGGGTTACCCCTCGCTTACTCACTTTGAGCCCCAAAAAAAATAGTATTATTGCGTCTACCACGATACGTCAGGCTGCAGATATAGACAGACTACCTGGTTCATCGATTGTAAAAGACTGGCAAAATCATCCCAGAGTGACTATAGATCTTCTACACTTATCAAAAAATAAGAGTATAATAGCACACCTGGACGTTCAAACACAGCACAGATCCTGAAGTTGTTTCACGCTCGGGTAACACAGCTAATATCAAGCTTGACGAGAGTGTAGGTTTATACGACTACTTAATGGAAGTAATTATTCATTCTAAGCATTTCAAGGAAACTCGGAGTTCTACACCGATGAACGATGGGAATTTGTTTCCTTGAAGGCATAAAGATTTGTTTGATTCACCCACCATTGGATGTGGTTGTAGAATCTCCTGGAAGCTCCAATTGGTCTCCAGTCCACCCCATTCTTGCATAATCCAGCTTCCTCGACTGTCGAGCTTGAATACCCTATTCACGATTAGTCATTTAGCAATTTTTGAGGATGCAAATATTGTGATTAACGAACCTTTCCCACGGTATCCTCTACAATATATCTGAAAATCTTGACATCCCTGTTCTGACCAATTCTTTGAACCCGGGCGATCGCTTGAGCTTCAACCATTGGGTTCCACTGTGGCTCCAGTATGTATACATAATTGGCGACTGTAATATTGAGACTATGGATGTTAGTGTGCGAAATTTACTCGGGCACCCAGAGAAACATACCCCTCTGCCCCCGTCCCAGTTGTCATTATGAGTATCCGTATATTTTCATCTGTGGTGTATTTTTGTAGGATGTCATATCGTTGTGCAGGGGTGCAACTCCGGTCTATTCGTTCGAAGGGCAGCCCGCAGAGCTTAAGATGATGCCCAACAAGGTCTAGCGATGTAGTCCAACAGGAAAATATGATACTAATGTTGTGTTAGTTCTGCATTTATACTAGGCTAGGTCGTCTTTCATACCTCTTGCCTCCTGTCTGATTTCGGTTTACATCCTTCAGAAGTTCTTTCATTTTGGATGCGATTCCCGTGCTCTCGAATTTGCTTGATGATGTCAATGAATGAGCTTTGCGTTTGTTTCCGACCTCATCGGCAAAGCACACATTGTTGATAAATATCTGGGCGCATAATGAACAACGTGAGTGAATATCATCTTTATCTGTAATGAGGGAGTTCCTGTATATAGAAACACAATCAAAGCATAACAGATGTCCACAAGTAGTGAAGCGGCCACGATGGATGACACTACTGCCGAGGCCTTCGATCTCTATATTGCAATAGTGGCATTTAGACTCGTTTTTCTCTTGCAATAGTCCAAGGGCTTGCTCAGGATCAAACTGCGTATCAGTTTGAGAAATGGAAGAACATCTCTTCAGAAATGTGCCATGATTACAAAGTCGCCGCAGTTGTACTTGCAGCTGGAAGATTCCAAAGTAGCCTCTTTTACTTCTGCCTTGACTATCTTGTTGTTTCACGGCTTGTATTTCCTCTCGTCGCGTCGAATCATACAGCGACTTTTCTTCGAAACAGAAGTAGACTAGCCGATATACCTCTACTACACTTGGTAGGTTCAGTAACTTTTTGGTACGTCGTGAGCAGATTGAGTCCAGCAATGTTCGAAGATTGACAGCACCTTCATCCTTTTCTTTCAGAAGTGGATTTATAATGTGCTTCCGGAACACTGGAAGTTCATCTAGGGGCGAGGAACGAATGAAACAAACCAACGCCGCGAGGTCATCCAAACTGTTTTGAATAGGGGTACCTGTTAGACACCATTTTATGTTTGCAGAAAGTTGACTCATTGCTCGAAATAGCTTCGTCTTCATGTTGCGAATCCTGTGAGCTAAGAGATGGTAAGTGAGCAAGAAGTCTATTACAGCCTGCTGGACATTGATCAACTACCTTCGTCAAGAACAAGACGGAATCATTCAATACCATAGACTGGACTTTCTGGATCTAACGATTCCGCAGAGGTTGTATCATATGTACTCAGTACGATGTCCGCTTCGATTACAGAGACTTTTCTTACATAATGTGATTGAGCACCTCGAGGGTCACATGCACATGCTAGACTACCGGAGAGTATGCCGCTTGGAGACTATAATAATAAGATCTCAAAGCTTTCAAGATTCTTTAAACAACGCGAATTTCCAAAACATAGAACTAGCCAGAGAGCTTCTCACATAAGCAGTTCTGCTTGAATGGTTCCCATGCAATAGTCTTTCCACCCGTTCTTTTTCCAGCCGGGTACCCACGCGATGCTTTATGCCTGACGAAAAACTACAAGATACCATTTTTAACACGCTTCTGCGTGTAGACGAAATCGATATAGCAGAGGGAACAAATTTCGTGTGGGCAAAATACAAACAATCCAAAACAATACCCCTACTTAGACCTTAGCCTCTGGTCATGTGAGATCTTGATAATTAGTGTAGAGATCGATTCAACTTCATAGGATGGTTCGTATGACTAAGATTCCCCCTTCAAGGTATCTCAACGTCGTATTACCATCGTAAATCCATCTGTTGGAACTTTTCTTCACGCAACGAATAATCCAATTGTTATCTTTGTATCTGAGTGTATTACAACCTCTCCCAACGAAGGATAGATTTCAAAACGTAGATAGAGAGTAACTCTTTCCACAAGCCCTTTACAGGCTTCCATACCCAACCAGAGATCCAACTCTATGTCTCCCCATCAAGACAACATGCAACACTTGCCGGCAAATATTGGCGTGTTTCACTCCGAGCGCCTCCTTGACTTTTCTGACGAAAGTATCAATATTGGCGTTCAAAAATCACAGAAACAACTTGCATGCGTAAAATGTCATACCCAAAAGCTACGATGTGTTCGAAAGTCATCTGGTGAACATGCCTGTGATCGTTGCCAGGCTACCAACGTTCAATGCGTTGCAAGACAGCTACAGCGCATGGGTTGACCAGCAGACTACTGTCGTCGCAAGAATCATAATGCTAGCGTCAGGCATAAATGGTGCTCGGTACAAAAATAAATCCCCATATGGCGGTACAAGTCGTAGAATTGTTAGTACGACAAGTCCGGGAGTGAATCGAGACATTTGTCCGTGGCGGATAGTGATTGCGGGGTTGTAGCGTTGTCTCCTTCGGCTGACGGTGACTCCACATCTAGCTGTAGGGGTGCCGGCGTTGGTGTTGAATTTGCTGAACTATCTTCGAATAATATTGGTGTTGCCATGTGCCCGCCTGGGGACGTACCTGTGGAGAAAAACAAAAACGTGGGTAACAGTAGCAGCAGCAGTATTATTGTGACACAAATCACTCCAACCTCATACACGGGTTCGGATCTTGATGTTTGGTCGTCGTGGGCAGTCCCAAATCAATTAAATTCTTATGCGAATTCTCCCTTTGCTGGGCTAGAAAATTCAAACTCTTTGTTCCCACCGTACAACGATTTGCCGGCAAGCTTATTTGCTCATGGTGTTGATGCGACTATCATTGGAGCAAGCACAGAGCCAGATAGCATCACAGATTTACAGCCACAACTTGACGATACGCCCAATGATCCAGTCGAACAACTCACCAAGCTATACCTCGAATTATATCGCTGTCTCACCTCTGTCAAAGCCGTGGAAACAGCTAAGAAAGATAAAATTCTCAATCCGTCCAAACAAGATGGCAGCATTGACACCAGTTGGTTACAGCAATTATTCCAAACCACAGAACGATTCATCGACGCCTTAACAAGCTATGTCGACAATAACCTACCTCCAAGCAATACTGAAGCCGTGTCAGCTAGCCTCATCAGCGGTTCGGATAACCAGGAGCTAATGACCACCGACGAAGCCGACACAGCTACAGGTCTCATGATCGTAAGCTGCTACAGTAAGTACAATCTGCTCACCAATTCCTTTGTTCTTAATACACTACCTATTCTCCGGATTGCATTCCCTTTTCCCTTTCGAGGATTTATTCTTCTTTTGTTTTCTAACACAGCTTTATCTCCTACTTTCTTTCAAGTCTTACTATAGCAGGAAATACTGACTCCCGGATCTTCTAGTGCGTCTCCTCCAAATTTTCGACGTCGTGGTCTTCATCATTGAAACCCACCGCGATTTCCAATGTCCAGGAAGTTATGTCGAGATACGCTTTGAGCCTTTCGCAGCTAAAACTGATCGCATGCTCTCGGCCCGCTTGCTCGGTCAATATGTACTGCATCTTCTTTGTGGAATTTCTGAGGCGGTTAACAAAGCTATCGCCTCCCGCCAGCCGTATGCTCGTGCGATTGTCGATGCGCGGAGAGTGGAGGCGAAGTTAAAAGAGCGCATTGCGATTACATTCCACGATTCTTGAGAGAAAAGGATTTGTTTAGACAAGCATCTCGTTTTTGGATCGAAGAACTTCCGTTGAGGTAGATCCAAGGACTTGAGAGAGGTTGAAATGTTCGTCAGATGATGCATCTTTGCGCAAAGGGTATTCTACGGGATGCTGCAAGGTCAGCAAAGGTCTTACGAGTTTGGGTCCAGTAGTGAAGGGAAAGAGAATTATCTATAGGGGACCATTACGTACTATGGGAGATATGATCAGGTGACTCGATCGTGTCATATTTGATAAGTCGATGCCGACTCAACGGATTACAGAGCAGGAAAGCTTGTTTGAGAAATGGATTTTCTTTTTCTTTTTCGTTTGCGTAGAAAGTGAAAGTTGTCGGGGCTACTCGATGCCTCAATCAAATCTAGCGGTGCGATTAGTATGCAGAGCTTTTGCTCGATAACGTCATTATCCCTAGACTTGTCACCGCCGAGATAGATGCAAATTTACGGGTATTACGATCGTTATCTGCTTTAATTGAATTCTGATTCTGGCGTCTAGTTTGAACCACCTCGTAAGGTCTCTAAAAGATTTCACGTGACCATAGAGACAACTTCTCATACCAAGGAACCATCGAGGTTTCGGGCAGAGATTATTGGAAAGTTGCAAACGAAGGAAGAATATATGAGGGCCGAAAATGCTGGGAAGAGCGCAACGTCTTGTTCAGAATTTATTTATTTCTAATATAATCATTTCTCATAGGGTATTATCAGGCCCTCGGATCTTAATTCGTATAAATGATGTGAGTTATCTTACCTTTTATCTTATGCTAGTGCTCAACAAATTCCTAGGATTCAATTCGTTCAAATTCTATGTGATTTCAACCTATTTAGTTGTTGTCAAAGTGCTAAATCACGTACGTTTGTGCCTATGTGATCTATCTGTTCTTCTATTGAAGTACTCTCCAACTTCAATCTGTTCGAATGTTGCAAGATATCTTGCCTTTTCTCCCCTGAGAGGATCCCCCAAACACCTCATCCTCACTTCGTTAGACTGTTTATGTCTACTAAATTCCACCCCATTCACAACTGCTTGGTCTGTTCCTAATATTCCCGACAGGACTTGATCTACTGCGGCACTAGTGACAGGAAGACTCAGTACCATGGACTGAATACTTGGAAGTGGAAGCTCGTCTGAACTAGAGTCGCTTCTCGCCTCTTTATCCGGCGGAGAGTCAACAATAGCTAAAAACGACGATGGGACATCACCGTCAGCAGGCAGAGCATAAATTCTGGTCATAGATATCACTGTCCAGTTGCATTAGGGTAGTTAGCCTTCAAATATTTGGCTACTGCATGACAGGCGCTCGGCGAACTCGAGAATCCGGCGAGAGGTACCGTATAGTCACGTGCGTTGGCTTCAAACCGTCACGTTTTCACGTCACATGAAATTTTCGAACGAAGTGAGGATCGGAGACTTGAGGGCATAGATGATTTGGTGTTTTAAACTACTACACCATTTGATTTCGGTGAATCGGATTGAGTTGCGAGGGAAATCAATAATTCGGACACTTCCATTTTGGTAAAGTATCCGAGTCCGAACGCGGGCCGCAGTGTCCTTTCTCTTCCGAGCCTTTTGGATGGGTTATGTCCTCTCAATTTATTCCTGCGTCTAACTTTTTGCTGAGAGGCAATACTTTGGTCAATTCGAGATATATCTCAAACCCCGAATTCAGTATCGATATATATCCTTATGTGTTATTAGAACAAGGACTTATACATGGCTTCTATCACAAACGAGCCTCTTGATAAATCAGAGAATCTGATGGATCTTCACCATACCACAGACGTTAATAGCGACCACGCCAGCCCTCCCGCGCCCCGAGAAGATGTGCCTGATACGCCTGATATGAGTAAAGGCAAACTTACCCTTATACTGACTGCGCTGTGTCTCTCGGTTTTTCTCGCAGCTATCGACGCGGTCCTTATAACTCCGGCTTTGCCTACAATCGTGAAATATTTAGGCGCGTCAGACTCAGGTTACTCCTGGATCGGATCTTCCTATCTTCTTGCCCTGGCAGCTTCATCGCCTCGTCTGGAGTAAAGTGAGCGACATATTCGGTCGAAAACCCATTCTACTTATTGCCAACTTCGTTTTCCTTATTGGCAGTCTGATCGCCGCATTATCGCATAGTGTAGGAATGCTCATAGCTGCACGTGCTGTGCAGGGGCTCAGCGGAGGTGGCATTATAACTCCTGTTGAGATTTCTGTAGGAGATATGTTCAGTCAAAGGTATGTTTCATTTGAACAGCCAAGCTGTAACCAAACTTTCAATTTTCTCCAATACTAGGGTGCTTGATCAACTCTTTGCTAATAAATTTATCCTCCAGACAACGAGGACTTTTCTATGGTATATATGGAGCTGTTTGGGCATTTGCAACTACAATTGGGCCTATCATTGGTGGTGCATTTACCGAATATGCATCGTGGAGATGGTGCTTTTGGTTCAATTTGCCATTTGATGGACTATCCCTTATCATTACATTTCTCTTTCTCCGTATCCACAATCCGAAGACTCCTCTTGTCGCAGGTCTCAAGGCCATTGATTGGATTGGATCGATACTTATCGTTGGCGCAACTCTCATGTTCCTGTTCGGCTTGGACTTCGGAGGCGTGACCTATCCCTGGAAGTCTGCACTTGTCATCTGCCTCATCATTTTCGGACTTGTGATTTACACTGTTTTCGGGATATACGAACTTTTGCCAAGTATCCAATTATTCCTCGCCGTATCTTCGAAAATGTATCACTCATCTCCACATTTGCCGTTGTTTTCTGTCACGGCGCTTGCTTTATCGCACCTGTCGTCTTCCTTCCGCTATACTTTCAAAGTGTTCTTGGAGCTACACCAATTCTTTCCAGTGTCTGGCTACTTCCTCTCGCTCTTTCATTTACGGCCTCCGGAATCATCATGGGTATCCTAATTCAACGCACCGGAAAATATCTGTGGATTATTCGGGGAACAATGGCACTTTTGACTCTGGCACTTGGCATCATGATTACATTCGGTCCTACTCGCAGCTGGGGCAAAATCGTCGTCTTTCAAATCCTGCTTGCGTGGGGAATTGGCGCTAATATGTAAACTCTTGTAATTTGCGTGCAAGCTCTCGTCGCGCCGGAGGATATCGGGGTAGCAACCGGTACTTTGAATTTTATCCGAAATCTTGCTACTGCGAATAGTATTGTGCTTGGTCAGGTGGTCTTTCAGGACATTCTCAAACACCACAAGGGAGAATTGCTCGCAGTTGGTGTACCTGAGGATAGTGTGTCAAAACTTTCGAATGGCGGTGCTATTGGTGGTTCTAATATTGCAGGTACTTTCACCTCAGCACAGAGTTTCGTCTACAGAAGTGCAGTTGCAGATGCTCTTGCCAAAATGTGGATTTTGTATACTTGTATCTGTTTTCTAGGCTTAGTCATCTCGTTTGGTATCCAAAAGAAAGAGCTCATGACCGTGCATGAGACAACTAAGACGGGGCTGGAGGCGGAGGAGGAGAATAGACAGAAGAACTTGGGGGCTAAATCAAAAGAAGAACCTTGATTGAGATGTTTACAGCTATGCTTGTGTAAGACGGCAATTAACGCGCTCACTAGCTTACTTTCCCGCATCAACTGAATCAAATCTTATAAATTGAATGCAGCTCCAATCACCTCATAATCTCCCGTAGTAGTCAGAGGAGGGGTGGGCGTCGTCCCATTACTCGCCTCGCCCGTCATCCAGTCTTCGATATCCTCTGCCGACCGGTCCACACGGTATCTACTGCTCGGAAATATGAGTAAGGTCAGAGGAACTCCCTTCCACCACCAAGGTTCTCGAAAGCTGCAAATACCTTGAATCCCGAGACCTCGCGCGATTCTAGGCCGGTCATAACACTAGCGCAATTTACGTAGTTTCTGTGCAAAGATAATTCACTGAAGCCGTCAAGCTTTAGAACTTTGAGAAGAGCCTTGGAAGTATCATCACTGATAATGTATTCGCAGAGTGGATATTCGTAGACCCAGCATCTTCTGACCAAGGTCATTGTGATTTTCCGGGCCTAGTTAAACACACACACGAGTGTATTGGTACTTTGAATACGATCTGCTAGTATGGCGACCGCCATCTATGGCATTATAAATCTTCGTGGCACTCGGGCCTCATCATAAGCTTCTTGTGTCTAAATATTTCACAAGTCGCTGGCACATTGTACGCTGCGCAAATGTCCAGAACATCTCGAGGATTATTCTACATCGTCGAGCGCTGCAGGAGCAAGCAGAACCTTGGGGAAATGGATAAAAAGGTCAAGTGCATTCACAGATCGCTTTATTGCTAACAGCTGTTGGTGAAATAGCAGAGAAAGGTCTTCAAACATGATTTCTTCAAACCACGCTATACCATCTCAACCCACCGGCTCTAAAAAAGAGACTTTGCTGCAGTGAGATCAGTATCCTCCAAAAATATCAAAACGTCATACCTCAAAGACTTCTTCTGCCACTCCGCGGTACTCTTCCCTCGTATTCGCAGTTTTTAAAAACAGCGGTTTCTCCTCTCTCAAGCTCCTCCAATAATCAGTCGACCTGAACAATCCCTCGCAGCCCCTAATAACCCACGCCCAATTTCTGGCAAAAGTTTCAGTAACCTCCCAACCGCTCTCATCCCATGGGTCTCGCCATACGATAATCCCATTTCTTCTCCCCAACTTCGCACTCTTGACTCCTCTCATTTCTCGACATAGCTCTACTTCATCAAATTGATTATTCCTCCGCAGTAAATTATCGCGTAGCTGAGGAATAGGCAAGAGATCTATCCACGGATGATGAGGAATCTCACGTTGAAGGGGTGTCGGGTGAAGAGATAAGGGCAAGGAAGATAGATCAAGAGTAAAAGATGTTTTTCCTGCTGTGAGATCCACAAAGAATCGAGAGCACGCTGCTCGGGCCATAGAGGAAGTTGTTAGACCAAGAGTTTGAGCGTTGGCTAAAAAAGCTCGGGTGGTGTTAAATTGGATCAAAAGCATTGCGTTATCCAATGACAGGGATGAATGGAGGTAATTCTGGTAGGCACGGGTGGAGAAATGTAAGAGGAAGGATTGTGTTTCCGGGGAGTCGGGTCGACATGCTTGGATCAAGTCGATGTCTTCAATATCAGTTGAATTTGTGTGTGGAAGAATTTGCCGTGGGCTTGTTTGTTGTGCAGTAGTTCTGTATAGTTCGGGGGCTTGATGATCACCATGCGAGAAGGGAAATTGACGTGATAGTTGAGTAGAGATTAGATCGGAACCTTCATTGTGGAGTTGGGACTGCCCCTCTTTCTCTTGTACTTTAGATTTCAGAAGCTTCCGCTTTCCTGCAAGTTACCACCGCATTAGCCCACACGTAACGACCGGAGAGTGAAGAAATCTCACTCGTGATCCTCTGATTCAACCGATCTTGAATCTTTTTTCTTCGGCGTTTGTCAGTTATACCCGTCCAATCATCTTCTACAGATAAAAGGCCATCCTGATGAGGCATAAGCTGCAAAGGAATAAGATTTTCCTCCATTTTTTAGGTTGTATGTATTATATGTAGTCGACTGACTTCTTCACTCCTATCAGACTGTAGTCCAAACCCAGGTTCTGTGAATAATGTGAATGGAGAGTAGTTCTGCAGGGCTTCAGAATTGATTAAATAATCTGCAAGTCACTGACTTACACGCTAGGTTGACCACTTTTGAGTTTGCCTGGAACGCTGTATGAGGTTAGAACTGACTACTAAGGTACGAAGCATGGTGGTGAAAGGGTCTCAAGGCACGGCCCATAACCACCGAAAAATCATAGAGATCGAAAACATGCCCAAAGCTCATGATTCGCCTAATTAGCTTGAGGTATGTGGATCTCACCCCACGTAACCTACGTACTATTTCTCGAGCGTACGGCATAAGACCGTTACTTGTACCGTTCGAATAATGTATTAAAGTTACTTGTGGCGACCGGGACATGTGAACGAAGTTTAGTTTCTTCCTTACACTGATAGGTGATATTGGTTTAGCACGTCTAAGCTGAGGCTGACTACCTATAATTTCCGATAGGGGTATCTTGATCATTCAATTAAACAAAATCTAGGAAATTTCTCCCAGAAGAAAATAGCAGTCGGTACTTGAGATATTTCCTCCAGAGTGACGCCATGGTTCCAAAACAATCAATTGTAAATTATACATTCTTTAAAGTTTTATCATGATAATATGGAGAACAAATGTGGAGTCGTATCAATAAGTTTTACGCTAATGCAACTGACTGACAACTGCCTACTCTCATTTTAGCTAGGAGGTAAGTTTAACTCCGCCCGACATAACTCCGTGCTTTCTTGCAATATCTGCTGATGATGAAGCATCACGGTTGTGCACACATGAAGCACTTCAGGCGGTGCTCTAGAATTCAAAGTGCCTAAACACATTACAAAAACCCAAAAGACTAGTTGAAGTGTCAATTTTTAGCAATCAAGTGTGATATGACGAAAGCAAAAGTATTGCAGAAGTGATACATTTGCATGATATAAGAAAGAAAGATTGTCGTTCAATTCCTTCCTTCGTGTCTTTACATACCTAGATACTCGTCACATTAGCAAGAAAATTCAACGCTTCAAAATCCCTCTCATCTCAATTTCTCTACCTAAACATGGCTCAAAATAAAGCAGCATGGATTAAGACTTCTGGCGCAAACCCATTGGTTATTGAAGACGCCCCTATACCTCATCCTGGCCCGGGAGAGCTGGTTATTAAGAATTCGGTGGTGGCTATCGTATGTTAACACAATCTTCTTTTGGTGTAGATAGAAGGATTTAATCACTAACAATTATTTGATGAGCAGAATCCTGTGGATTGGAAGATACAGTAAGCTCGTTACGCCAAGCGTTCAGCTTGTGAAGTGTGAAGACTTCTAACAAATTATAGGGATCATGGTCGCTATCTCAACAAATATCCATTCATCCTAGGGGAAGATACAGCCGGTACAGTTGAAGCTGTCGGCGAAGGTGTTGTAGGTTTTCAGAAAGGTCAACGGGTCATTGCGTATGTAAACCACTCCAGAAACTCTCAAATATCATATCTCAGCCAAAGTCGGTGCACAAAGTGCCATGGTATCTAACAAAGCACACGCAGGCATTGCCACGGTCTTATGACTCGCGATCCCTCCCACTCCGCCTTCCAAAACTACACTGTTGTCACGGAAAAGCTCACTTCAGCACTCCCGGACTCTCACTCTTTCGCGCAAGGAGCAGTCCTTCCATTGGCTATTTCCACGGCATCAGCAGGTCTCTTTCAGAAAGATACTCTAAACCTTCCCCTCCCTTCCGCCACCAGCAAAATCGAAACAGACAACGAAAAATCAGTCCTAATCTGGGGAGGAGCATCTTCCGTTGGAGCCAGCGCTATTCAACTTGCCGTCGCCGCAGGAGTAAAAGTCATTACCACCGCCTCTTCTCAAAATCATGACTTTGTCAAATCAATTGGCGCACAAATTGTGATTGATTACAAGTCCCCCAACGTAGTAGAAGAAGTAGCAAACACAATTCGCGGTAGCCAGTTCGCTGGAGTATTCGACGCTATCTCCGAGACCAGGAGTTTCGAAACCGTGCTCAAGGTTCTGGAGAATCTGGATGTGTTTCCCAAGGTAGCGAGTGTACTTCCGTATGACAAGCCCACGGAGAAATTCTCGCCCAAATATGGTACGTCTTGACACCTTTTTTGTCTTTTGAGTAGCATTTTCTCGATTAACTTTTTGATCTTCTGTCCTTTAGTCACCGCTTTTACGATTATTCAGGAACCGAATGAATGTGTTGGAGAAGCTGTTTGGAAGAAGTTTGTACCAGAAGGTTTGGCAAATGGAAAGTTGCAAGCAAAGCCTGAACCGTATGTTGTAGGTCATGGGTTGGAGGACCTTCAGAAAGCATTGGATATTCAAAGGAAGGGGGTTTCGGCAAAGAAGGTGGTTGTTACCTTGTAAATTTAGTTCTTGATTAAGTCACGTAACTTTCAGTTTTGGCCTTCAGAAAACCAAATATAAGAGCAACATTCAGAAACGCATAAAATGTTTGTTATTATGAAAAAAAAATTGTGGTGCTAAATTGCTAGTATAGTAGTAAACGAGCTTGCCTCCGCCTATTTGAAGGAGATACACTCTTGAGATATAGCTGCAGACTCCTGTTTACGACATCAAAAGTAAAAGTTGTCAATTTAATCAACAATGAAGAACTACGTAAAGTGTTCAAAATGTTGTGTTGCCGACAATAAATTCACCACTTCACTATATCTAAGCATTGAAAGTAGAAACCCCGATTGAACACTTCGGTTCCTTATCTTCATTCCGATAATTATCTGATCTGGTAACCTTATGCACGACGCTCAGTGGCAAACTTTCTTTATTCTTAACAACACGGCTGGATTATTCAAAGTTTCACTCTAACATTGCTCGGGATATCTACAAGTAGATCAAATAATACCTGACTATTTGTCATCCAAACCCTCTAAAAATTAAACTATCAAGCCCCTTCATCCCAATAAAATCTACTCAAAACCCAAGCTTTGATCCGCAAGCGGAAGGTTCTGCAAAGTATGGCGTCTTAAAAACTGCTCCATAGTAACATTTCCCACTTGAGGATACTTGAAATTATCAAGATTACTGCTCTCTTCTCCTAAATACGCTTTTCCATTTGTGCACCAGAATGCAAATCCTCTGTTGCTCTGATTAGTTTTTGGAAGATCATGCGTGGAGATTAGGGTTATAATGTGGAATTGCTTACAGTGCGCCCCATTGGGATGTATCTTCGCCATGTGTTTTCACCGCCTCTTCGAGCTTCTGTTCGAGTTCAAGTAGAGATCCATGAGACTTGAGATGAAGCGGAGTGGAATAGACGGGTTGAAAGAGTGATTGGAGTTCACGGGGGGATTTTCGATCCTCTAGGACTGTGATTCTCTCTTGTCAGTTTGCTGTCTCGAAGAAAATATATCGACAGTGGAAGTGGAGACCGAAAAGCTTACATCTAAAGATCCCCACAGCATTTTCATCCAATGCAACCGCGGCCGTATAATCCGCCGCGGTCTGATATGTAGTAAACTCCCATTTTTCGTCACCAGTTCCCCAGTACGAGAGAGTTCGAGAGGAGGAATCATATAACTGGAAGAATTCCGCCCAGAAAGTCTCCATTAATGCGCCATTGAGAATATGCACCCCCTTAACTGTTTTCTTGGTAGAAAGATATTCCATAATTTTCGCAGTTGGTTTGGGGAAGAGGTGAAGAGGTGAAGACGGAATAAGCGTGTGATCAACAGAGAAATCCCCGGCTATGTAGCGGGGTACTTTTGCCGCTTCGCAGGCATTAATGAGGTATTTTTGTCCATTGTTCATTACCTCTGTCGAGGCAAAATAACAGCATATGACGACGGAGGTACCAGAAACGAATTTTTGGATTGAGGTTATGTCGTCGTAGGATCCGGTCACAATCTTGATTCGAGGGTGAGTGGTCAATATCGTGGGAAGTTTGGATGCGCTGCGACAGTAACCTTTGATATGGACTGATGGGTTGAGGAGGAGGGATTTGATTATACATTGAGCGAACTTACCGCTTATGCCGGCGATGCCTATGATTTTTGCTTCAGAAGAGGACATTTTGGGTACTTGAGCTGTAGAGAATTTGGAGTTTAAGTATCAAGATATTGGGTAATAATGTCTATACTTGAGAATAAATATCAAAAATAACATTAGAAGGTGCGCCTGTTGGTATATGTAGTTTCAAAAGAATACAAACCAAGGTGTTATCAGGAATAAGTGATAGGACCTTTCTCTCTCTCTTAGAATTGTGAGATTATAACTCGCATATATGATACTGAACTAAATAATTCTATATGAGAATTTATAATCTACAGCATTCATCTCACATTTCAAAGATTTACATGATACTAGCGCGGTAGGATTGTCAGTCGCATGCAGTCGACTAATTTAGCGAAATCGCTTCAGGAGGCTGAATCCGGGCACTAAGAATTAGGGTTTCGGAGCTTTCTTTCGGGGCATGTAAGTCACTGACATGCACTAAATTTTCTATCCAAATTTTGCTGCTTTATAATTCGCCCGGAAGTTATTTTCAGGTACTTAGAGTTATTAACGTGGGCGAACAGCCCGGCGCTTCGAGGTCGTTGACTCCGGGTGTTTGAAACTCAGAAAGATGCAACGGGAACAATAGTATAGAGAAGTCGGAATTAGTAGAAATTGCTTGGTAATAGTAGATAACGGTCGAAAACTTAATTGCAAATTCAATGTCAGTATGAAGAGGGCAAAGAGAAACAGGTATAAATAGAGTTTACTTTCCACTTGAAGGGGGTACACTTATCATTCAGTGCTTAGGTTCACACGACAAATTGACAAGCAAATCTTAAGAATACTTTCCGTTCAATCATCTACTACCACTCGTTCAAGATATCATCTCTCGGAACTGTGTATTCTTACCCCAACAACCCTCGTATAATGAAGGTCAGTCAAGGACCTGGAAGTCCGAGTACAGATACCGTATACCATACCCTTGATCTAACATACCACCTTCCAGATCCAAGCCGCAGCCGCCTTCAACAACAAGACCATCGATATGTTCCCCGATTTCGTGATGTTCGAAACCAACCGAACTCCCGAATTTCTCTCAGACTTCCCACTTGGTCGTGTCCCAGTATTCAAGGATGCCACCTCCTCTTTCAAACTCTTCGAATCTGATTCTATTGCCCAGTATGCCGCCGAAAGTGGCCCCGCTGTGAATCAATTACTAGGATCAAACATCAAAGAACGCGCGACCATTCGTCAATGGATATCTTTTGCTAACAATGAGATCTTTGAACCTATCACCACGCTTATCTTTTGGAGATATGGATTTGTGCCTTTTGAGAAAAGAGCAGAGGATGAAGCTATGGGGAAATTGGAGATTGTATTGAACGTTTTGGAGAGTCAGTTGAGGAAGCATATGTATGTGTCTGGTACGGAAGATATTAGCTTGGCGGACATTTCTGCTGCTGCTGCTTTGTATTGGGGATTTGATCAGGTCATCGATGTAGAGATGAGAGGGAAGTTTCCTAAAGTTGCCAGGTGGTATGAGAGCACTATTAAATATGAACATCTTAGCCCTTTCTGGGGCGAACAGAAGTTTGTTGAGAAGAGAAGAGAGGGGGCGAATATCTGATTGGGATAATTAGATGAATATGTGAATTGTTAATAATAAGCATATACTAAAGTTTTTATGGAGAAGAGAATGGAGCGGTCAAATAACTTTTCTCGAGGCTCAAGACTCGATTTAATTAAATATCGAGACTACTGGAATAGTATGTAAGAGAGTAGTTTTGGTCAATTGGACTCCAGCTGGAGGAAATCACTGGCACACTAGATTTTAATCTCGCCAAAATTCGAAAGACTGTAAACCTATATCATTTCGAGATCAAATAACACCATCAAAAAACATTTCAAATATACCTAAGAAAGTATCGATCATAAACTACAAATTCTCTACATTTGTATCGAGACAATAGTTCTAAATATCGGAAAATCAAATTAAAAACCAATACCAAAAATCTCCCAAGTCTTCACACTCACAATCCAAGCCAAGCCTCCGAATCACGAGACCTCGCGCAATAAAATTCCACTCTCAAATGCACAGACCACCCATCAAACTCTGTTCCTCCCCCTCACATATGCAAGAAAAGAAGCGCACATTCATATACGATTTTGAGTTCAAAACCTAGTTATCCTCACTAGTTATCGACGAGTATCCAAGCTTTCCTCCATCCCGCCTATTACAATTCTAAGTCCTTTGTCTATTAACGCTCCGATTCCGAGCCGAGCCGTCCGAGAAAATCTCCCGAGAGAAAGATTCACAATGGTATAGCTACTTAATCACCCCTCCCAAACTAACACCCGCGAGAAATGCATATCCAGAACTTCATTTCTCTCAATTCACCTAATCAAAAAAACGCCAACTAATGCTCCATTCCTAAACCCACAGGTACACGCCGACTCATCGACTTTCAAAGCCGATATCAGCAAAGCGGAAGCTTATGCGCAGGTATTAGACGAAGCGAGGGGATTAATTGATGGACAGAGGAATTGGGTATGTTTTCCTCCTTCTTCTTTTCTTTGTTTGGAAACTGTGGTTGTTGATATTGGAGGAGCGAGTAAAACGAATATGAGTAGGTACTAATGGTATATAGGTGTGGTAAATATTCAAATTTTTCGAGTCTTTGTATCAAGTGATATGATATGATCTAGTCAGATGACATATATAAGAACATTGAATAACGAAATGGACATAGTAATTTATCAAACGCAGCTTCATTACTATGGCACGCATATAAATCACTCCCCTCCCCCTCTTCAGAGGTAAACTGGGCTGGTTCGTCTCTCTCCTTCCTTACCTTTTCCCAAAAAACACCAACTTACCTATTCCAGGATTCTACACTCTGGATCCCTCATCCACCTCCTCCAAGCCATCCCTCATTCTCGGTCCCTTCCAAGGAAAAGTCGCTTGTCAAACCATCGCCTTTTCCCGTGGTGTATGTGGTACCGCCGCTTCGACTCAAACGACGCAGCTCGTTCCCGATGTAGAGAAGTTTCCGGGTCATATTGCATGTGATGCCGCTAGTCAGAGTGAGATTGTGGTGCCGATTGTGGTGGATGGAGTGGTGAAGGCAATTATTGATGTAGACTGTGTGGTTAAGGAGGGGTTTGATGAGGTGGATCGGAAGTGGTTGGAGGAATTGGCGGGGGTTTTGGCGGAGGGGTGTGATTGGTAGTTGAGTGGAGATGAGTAGAGGGTTTGGGAGGTGAGGTTTTGAATTTGTCTATATTCCTGCAATCTTCTGAATGAAGTCGCACTGTGTTGCATTGTTGCAATGTGTTGTATATGGATATAGAAATTAGATGAGAGAAACATAGAGCACTTGCTGTAAATTCCATTTCCACCAGCAGGCAAATCTGCATGCATGGCAAGTAGATGAAAAATCATCTCTGAGAAGAAAAAAATACAAATATTCAAAATTCGAGGATGCCCAGATTACGAGTCCATAACAACTCCGTGAGAAGCGTTCTCTACTCAAGATATCGCAAGAATCTGCCATGAGCAACATTGACGAGGAGAGGATTGACTGTAGAGATATTCAACCAGTCGCTCACTCCCCTCCCTTTCCCAAATCTCCATTTTCACTCCTCGAATTGAGGAAGGATAATTGAAACTATTATCTGGTAGTGACCCTTTGATATACACTTCTCGCAAATGAACGCAACGGCGATAGTGATATCTAGTACACAACAACCTACTTTGAACTCCCATCCCTCCCTCCATTCCACCAAACATATATAAAACATCTTCAAAGTTCAAACCACCATTCAAAACCATTTCATCACATGCCACAATACAAACCACAAACCTCTTGGAAAAGAAAAAAAGAAAAAGGAACAGGAAAAAGGAAACGAAACTTTGAGACAAAACAAACCACTTTTCATCATCATCTCCATTATACCCGGTAATCTTGTACAACACAACACAACACAACACCGAACTTCACATATACATATATCAGAAACCACCCAGCCACCCACTCACCCACCCATCCAGCCAACAAATCATCAAATGAAACCCCGATAACGATCAATCAATCACCTACCTACTTAGCTACTGTACTCCACACCCAGTATCCAATACTAGTAGCGAATTCATCACCCGCTCGGTATGGTACGGCATGACACGACATAGCACGGCAGAGCATGGCGGAGCATGGTACGGGACGGTATACTTATTTATCAAGATAGGTAGGTAGGTAGGTAGATAGATAGGTGTTTTCCATACAGCTTTTATCTATCTATATATCTCCCATCCACATATCATCCATTATACCAACCTTCTAACCTCCTCCCTCTCCCTTCCCAACCCACCAAACCGATCTAATCTAAATCAATCCAATGCGAACTAATCAAATCAAACCCAACCCAATCCAATGCGAACCAAGAGTACATTTTTTCCCAGAATAGAAAAATTCGCTTATATCATGTATATCGGGTGTAGATATACTTCTTCCAGCTATCACCAGCTATCTATCTCCAGCTATATACCACCAGCTACATATTTCCAACTACATACCTAGATATATACTACATTAACTAAAGACTCTGTATACTCTACAACAATTGTGATATCTAGATAGATGTTGTAATTATGAGATGAGATGAGATGAGATGAGATGAGATGAGATATAATGAGATATAATGAGATATAATGAGATATAATGAGATATAATGAGATATAATGAGATATAATGAGATATAATG